>CM035155.1:118043374-118317059 GCA_020205615.1 Panax quinquefolius
ATTTTAAATAGTTTTGTAATAGGAATAGTTAGAATTAATTTTGAAAAATTGAGATCAAGGAGCAAGCGCGCAAGACCCGCTTTGTAATGGAGCCCGTGTTTAAATGTAATAGTTATATTTAAATATTATTTCTCGCACCCCTGGGGAGCTCGACCTTTTGTTCACTTGGTGGCTCTAGTGAACCAAACTAGAATAAAAGTCCATAATCAATCCGTGTAGAATATAAGATTCTATATGTGCATGCTTATACTATATATATATATATATTATGCAAAACATGCTTCAGATGTTCATTAATACGACGCGATTTTATATATATATATATGTATGCTACGCTAAAAACAAGATGAGACAAATTAATAACAAACCCCTCAATTTTTATATATTAAGTCCTAAGCGCTCAAAGATATTTGGAATATCGAACGTCAGCTTTCTAGCATGATAAAATTAATAGAGTATTAAATATTTAATACGAGTTTGTTGTGTCACCACAAGGCAAGTATTAAGTATTTAAGATGTTAATTTATCACATTTGATGCTTATAAAGAAAATTGAACAATATTGTTTTGTCAGGTCACCACAAGGATGATATTTTTTTTTTGAATATACGGAGTGCTAGGTCGACTTTAACTCGATAATTTTGATTCTGATGTGCCACCACTGATCAAAATAATCTAAGAGGCAAAATACAAGGAGTTGCATAGTTGATGTAATCGACAAAAGTTGTCTACCTATTTATTTATATATAGTTTGTTGTGTCACCACAAGGCTATATACATTTGAAATGGGATCCTTATTCTCACTAGCAAATCTTTAATTAGATTTTGCCGAACTATATAAGTGAGGGTAATATAGTTTGAAGAAAATAGTGGGAGATACCAATTTAAAACAAGACCTAATTTATTTTGGTAATTAATAAAAGAATGTATGTTAAAATGTTGTTAATTACAAATTCATTTACGTAATTTTACAATGTCTAAAATTACTATCATCACGGGGGCATATTAGATGCTAAATTAACTCAAATCAATTAAACTGGATTGGTTAAGGAATTTGAGAATAGTTCTCATAGTCAAAAAGCTATCTTATGTCCTTAATACGCCTATCCTCGCAATGGTTGCGCATAATGCCTCCGAGGAAGAGATTGCTACTTTTAGAAAGTGGCAAGATGATGCACAATGGCTCAATGCATCATGCTCAGATCCACGAGTAACGAGCTTCAAATACAAGATGAAACTATGGATGCTCCTACTATATTCCCGCACATCAAGTAGTCGATGGTGAGGAAAGTAGGACCGATAGATATCGAGATATCTAAGGAGCTCTTCCGATCTAGAATGGCCAATGGCACTATAAGATGCATAAAAAGTTCTTAACATAATCAATTTGATTGATCAATTAGGACAACTGGTTTTGTCATGGATGGAGAGTTGAGCCAAGATTTGATCTTGCACTCACCCCTGACTTCTTTCACAATTGTTGTGAATTTTTCATATGAACAAGCTAGATATCGCCTTCACCGATTTGCTTAACATATTGAAAAATGTCGAGAGTCACTTTCCAACCAAGAAAGATCAAGTCTTACCGGGTAGGGGCCAAAGGATCTTCCTCAAAGAAGAACGATTCAAAGAAGGTAAATAAAAGGCATAAACAAAGGATAATAAGAACAAAACTCGATACGGATAAAAAAAGGAGTTTGCTTCCACCGCAATAAGCCCGACACCGAAGAAATCATGAGAAGCATCTTGCGCAGAGGCTAACCAAAGAAGCTTAGTGAAGTTTCTACATAATACAAATTTTTGTTCATGATTTAAAATAAATTTTTCTTTAAGTCAAGGTTCTACTGGGTATTGATACCGACTTTGGTTATCATAAATATAGATTTATGAAGGACCAAGGTAAGTAGAAAGCTAAACAAATATAAGTAATCCTATGTGTGGAAAATGAAGAAGCAAAGGTCACATATTAGCCATAGAAACTTATAGTTTAGCAATGCCTACGGGCAAATCTATTAAGTCAATAAGTTGTTATCAGATTCCAGCTTCTTTAAAAAATATTATTTCCATTTTATCATTGGACAATGAAATTTTTGGTATTATAATTAAGAACAATTGTTGTTCTATTTATAATAATAATGTTTTGTATAGAACTCGAATATTACTTAATAAATTTTGTATACTGACTTACATGAAAATAATTTTGCATATCGAACAAATTAGTATAAGAAAAGGAGATGATCATTCAAAGAGTCGAATGTGTGTATTTGTTGAATACAAGTGTGAATTATTCGAAAGGTTCAAAGAATTCGTAAGTGAAACAAATCGGCAAAGTATTAAGATTCTTTGATTAGATCAAGGAATAAATACTTGTGCAATAAGTTTCTAGATCATCTCAAATGGTTTTCTCATAATGGACACATCCCCGATACGCAATAATTGATTGATGTATCGAAAAGGAAAAATCATACTCTTGTTGAACATGGTACGTCCATAATGATTTTACCGACATTCCAAAGATCCTTCTGGGATCATGTCCTAGAAATGGTCAGATATCTACGAAAAGGTAACCTCAAAATCCTACCCCAAGACTCCATAAAAGTTATGGATGTGGAGGATTCCTAATCTTAAGTATGTTAAGATAAGGGGTTGTCCAACTTATGTGAAAAGGTTTCAAAGGATAAGCTTGGGACAAGATTTGACAAGTGTCGATTTGTGGGACATCCTAAAGTAAGTTTAGGTATATGTTCTATAATCCTACTTAGCAAAAGGTGTTTGTTATGAAACACGCCGCCTTCTAAGATAAAGGTGTTTATCATCAAGGGGCTAGTGGAGGATAATAGATCTTGAAGAGTTCAAGAACCACAAAACACTATAAGTCAAATAAGAGGAACCTAGAGATGTACCTATTGTACCACAAACCTCGAATCAGAAATCGAATAGTACCAAAGATACCTAGAGGTATGGATTCATCATGGATGATGATGATGAGGTGACACATCATAGAAGATGATGATCCAGTAGTTACATAAATGATGAGAGTAAGAGTTCTAGTGTGTACAAAAGGGTCAAGGGAGCGCCGTGACATTCCTAATATTATATGTTGATATACTACTTGATAAGGAATGACATACCAATGCTACAATCAAGAAAGATAAAGTTGTTCTAAACATTCCTCCATGAATGATTTGGGAAGAGTATCTTAATTGGGGATATAAATCTATATAGATAGATTTAAGAGGATGCTCGACTTAACCCAAGGAACGATATTCATTTGATGCTAAAGTCGCTTAGCATGGCAAACTCCAAGAGATGTCTCATGTCGATGAGCTATGGAGTGTATCTCTTAATAGTCCCCATAGACTCCAAAAAGAGAGATCGCATGAGTGACAATCATGTATGCAATGAAATATACGAGACCGATGTCGATCACCATATTCTCGAGAAGTTCACTATGAGTCGCTGAAAACATCTTAAAGTGCTTAACCCAAGACTAAGGATGTGATCATATTCATGGTGGGTCTAAATTAAAACTAGAGGGCTTAATGCACTCAAGTTTTTCGCATGCACTAAGATGACGTAAAAAATCCACTTTAAGGTAAAGTGTTACCTCGAACAAAGGTGTGCAAAGAATCGAAAGGTTCCAAACAAAGAAAGAGTTGTCGGTTTAGTGATAAAGACAAAGTATATAGCTATAAATGAAGTCGCAAGTTGATTGTTTGGATTAAAAGTTCATTACGTAACTAGAATAGTTCCTAAGTCTCATCTTCGATCTAAACATGTGTCAGGGCACTTTCATTTGATTATTAGAATCATCGAAAGATGGGAAATCACTATAGAGATAGTGGACTCTCATGAACAACATTACATATCCATTAACTAAAGCTTATCCAACAAAGCAGGATAATCGCCACTTAGAGAAGAAAGAGTATAAGATACCACCACGATCGGGGCTTTAGTGCAAGTGGGAGATCGAAAGTAGTATGCACACAAGCCAATCATGTTTGATGATAAAGCATATACTTTGTAATAATCTTATTCATTTATTAATAAAAAGTATTAATTTATTAAAGGCTTTTAATTATCTACATGATGTCGCTTTTATAATATGTGATAAACCCATAGTTTTAAGCAATGCTTTTAGAATAATGATGATGATCATTCTAATGAGATCTAAATTCTTAGAAAGCTTAAAACTAAAATAGTTCCCAATCATCGATTACTAAATCGGGGATTAGTGAATCCGATAGATCGGGTACATACGCTGCTTGCTCATCGATGAGGATGATTGATCTCACGATCATTTGTGTGGAGACACTAAAGCAAGTACGTAGGTGCTTATTAGAGAATAAGTTCATCGAACGTGGCTCGCTAAGGAATACCTAATGGAGTTTTATTTGCCCGTCAATAGGAATTCTCAGTAGTGATAGTAGTACAAGTAATCCTTGACTCGAGATCATCATAGATCTCGTGTATGATGAGTTATACTTTGACTTATTCCTTAAGACCCTTAGGGTATATCAAAGGGTATGCTTGGGTATAATAAGTCAGTACATGGAGATAATGTATGATCAATAAAGAATCTACCACTTCTAATAAAAGAAGAGAAATGTCCTATGTGATTCGATAAATGACAACCCAAAGAGTCCTCGGTTATAGGCGTAATGAAATTAGAAAGGAGTTTCTAATTTGCATTATTTGAGTCAGGCATTTAAGATCGAAATACATATAATTAAATAAAATAAGACTTGACAAAGAATTCCATGCCTTATATTTAATCGGGACATCAGATGGTGGAAGGATTGAATCAGCATTTTAAATTATTTACTCAAAGGTTCTTTTTATGATTAATGTTGAAATCTATATTATCCGGAAAGTCGCTGATCGCTAGGGAGGCTTATCCCTATCAGAGAATAAATATTATTTATTTAAATAAATTAATTGTTTAATTTATTTATTTAAAAGAAGATTAGAATTGTTCTAATTGATTTATTCACAACCTATTTAATATGGAGAACCTAAAGGGTCACACCATAAAAGGAAGAATAATTATTTAAGAAGTTAATGGCATAATCGTAATAATATAAAGTTATATATTTAATTTAATCTATGGTGATAGAATAAATTAAATAGCTTAATATTTATTATTTAATATTTTAGAAATATTAAATATAAATTAATAAGAGGAGTCTTATTAATATTATTACAATTATTATTATTTTAATTTCTAAAAGAGTTTAGGAATTAATTTAATATAAGTACTTCATTTATTCCTAATCGATTAGAAGGAAAATTAGTTAAAGGAGTTTAATTAATTATCCCTAATAAGATTAGGGAGCTTAATTAATTAAAAGAATTTAATTAATTAAATAAAACCAATTCCTTAATTGTTAAGGTGGGTTGCCCACATCTATAAATAAGAGGAGTCTTATTACGGGTGGTATGGGTTGTCGACTTTTTAACAACGTAATAATTCCAATTGTTGGGAGAGTACACCTTTTTCTATAGAGATAGAAAACTAGGGTTTGAGCCAACACCCATCTTCTTCTTGAATTTTTCTTCTTCCTCGTGGATCACCCCAGAGGCCAAACATTTGGGTGGCTAACGCCGATCAAAGGAAGGAACCAAACCCGTGGATTCAAGATCGAACGCGAAAGGATTTGAGGTGAACTTGTACCGAGGAAGCTCGATCTTCAAGGGTATGATTTTATTCTTTATCTTTTCGCTTAATTAATAATTATGCATAAAGGGTGATCCGGTATATGGTTTGTAAATTTTTTAAACTCGATTTTTACACGCTCCGCTTATTTTTTATGCAATTTGATCATATATGAAATATTGGTAGAACAAAACTTGGAAGTATTCATGGATGACTTCTCCGTGTTCAGTGATAGTTTCGCCTTATGCTTGAAAAATATGGTCTTAGTGTTGAAGCGCTGTGTGGAGACTAACCTAGTTCTTAACTTGGAAAAATGTCACTTCATGGTGCAAGAGGGGATAATTTTGGGGCATAAGGTATCCGCAGTAGGGCTAGAGGCTGATAAAGCTAAAATTGAGACAATTGAGAAACTACATCCTCCAACATCTGTGAAGGGAATACGGAGCTTCTTGGGACATGCGGGTTTCTACAGATGCTTTGTTAAAGACATCTCCAAAATTTCGAAACCCTTGTGTTCCCTCTTAGAGAAATTTGTACCGTTTAAGATGGATCAATCGTGCGTCGATGCTTTTGAAGTATTGAAGAAAAAATTGGTTTCAGCTCCAATTATAGTGGCTCCCGATTGGTCTTTACCATTTGAATTGATGTGCGACGCCAGTGACTACGTAGTTGGAGTAGTATTGGGACAACGTCGTGATAAAAATTTTCACACTATTTACTACTCCAGCAAGACGTTGACGGATGCTCTGTTGAATTACACGACCACCGTAAAAGAATTACTTGCGGTTGTGTTTGCCTTCGACAAGTTCAGAGCATATCTCATAGGGACCAAGGTAATTATTTATACTGATCATTCTGCTATTAAATATCTGATTGAGAAGAAAGATGTCAAGCCGCAATTAATACGGTGGGTACTTTTGCTATAAAAATTTAACTTGGAAATTCGAAATAGAAAAGGTACCGAGAACCAGGTGGCGGATCATCTTTCTAGTTTCGAAAACGCGGAGGTTCAGTAAAAAGACGAAGTCATGATTAATGGGAGGTTTCCTGATGAACATCTTCTTCGAGTAGCAACAACCGTGCCTTGGTACGCAGATTTCATGAATTATCTGGTTAGTCATATGTTACCTCCGGAATTGAACTTGCAACAAGGGAAAAAGTTCCTCCACGATGTCCGACAATACTTTTGGGAAGAACCGTTTCTATTTAAGGCTTGTGCAGACCAAATGATTAGACGATGTATGCCACAAGAGGATATGGATAGCATATTAGGTCATTGCCACTCATCAGATATGGAGGTCATTACACGGGTGATAGAATAGAAGCCAAAGTGTTGCAGTCAGGTTTTTTCTGGCCTTTCCTATTCAAAGACGCATATCTCTATGTGCTAAAGTGTGATCGGTGTCAACGAGTAGGCAATATCTCCAAACGCAATGAAATGCCGCTTAATACCATTTTGGAGGTGGAGTTATTCGATGTGTGGGGAATTGACTTTATGGGACCTTTCACATCCTCATTCAATAATCAATATATTTTGTTGGCAGTGGACTATGTTTCAAAATGGGTAGAAGCCGCAGCTTTACCCTCGAACGATGCTAAGGTGGTACTTCGATTCTTGAAGAAGAATATTTTCACACGATTTGGAACACCGAGGGCAATAATTAGCGATGAGGGAACTCACGTCTGTAATAAGAAGTTCACTAAATTGCTTACATAGTATGGAGTCCGACATAAGATTGTAATTGCATACCATCCCCAAACCAATGGTCAAGCAGAAGTTTTGAATCGGGAAGTTAAGAGAATCCTGGAGAAGGTGGTAAATCCGTCACGAAAAGAATGGGCCATGCGACTAGATGATGCCCTATGGGCATATCGAACGACTTACAAGAATCTTATCGGCATGTCACCTTACAGGATGGTTTACAAAAAGGTGTGTCATCTCCTGGTCGAATTAGAACATAGTGCATACTGGGCCGTTCGGAAACTGAACTTCGATCTACAAGCAGCTGGTGAAAACAGTTACTACAGTTGAATGAGATGGACGAATTTTGGCATAATGCATATGAGATTGCCAGACTTTATAAGGAGAAAGTTAAAACCTGGCACGATAAGAAAATCATTGATAGGAACTTCGAACCGGGTTAACGAGTATTGCTTTTCAATTCTAGATTGCATTTTTTTCCTGGTAAATTAAAATCTCGCTGGTCAGGGTCGTTCGTGGTTGTATCCGTCGCTTCATACGAAAATGTTGAAGTGGAATAACCAAATTCCAAGCGAGAATTCAAGGTCAATGGCCAATGACTTAAGCATTATTGGAGTGGGCCCATCGATCGACAATCTTCGGCCATGTACCTCTCCAATCCAGTGGACAATTGAGTAACACAGCAAAGTCGGGCTGACGACTATAAACCAAGCGCTATGGGGAGGCAACCCCAAGAGTTTTTTTTCCCTTTCAGTATTTCAATTTACTCAAGTTAGCCATATGATATTTTAATATACCACTAATAGTAGTGAATTTTTTTTATTTTATTTGAATGTTAGGTAAGCATTTGCTCAAGTGGGTATGCCAGCAGATCACCTGAACCAAGATCTAGAGGGCAGCACAGTAGTGTCTTATATTCTACAGCGCCCCGGTGTAAGACCCCAACTTTTATGAATAAAGAATAATTTTTTTGAAATATAATTTTGAATATTATGGTGTGGATTTGATATAATATTATAGTTGTGGGTAATATTTATAAATTTTGCAAAGTAAGCAAGTGGCTATATAATATTTGATTGGTTGGGGAATATTCATTTTAACAGGGAATATTCGTACTACAGCACAATCATTGGTGGATCCCACAACGGAAGTATTGTCGTAAAACGACAGAATTATCTTTTTATAAAAATAACAGCGAAAGTGTTACCGTCAAAACTGTTGAAGTACCCGGTAGTAAAAGTACAGTAATACGCGTGATTGCATAGTAGCACATGGTATTGATTATTGATGCTTACGTGAGAAGTCACTCAGTTATACTCAATTATTGCTACAGTAATTGCTGCATCATATCTCTCATATTATTGATTCAATTATTGTCACAATATCATCTGCATAATATGATATATTATTAAATTAATAATTGAGACGACAAAGTTATTCATATTATTAAATTGCAATATTTACAATGTCTAGAAGTTATGTCAAGGAGAGGTTTGGTCATCTAATAGCGTGCCAATAAGGAGAAATCCTTATCGGAAAGCCCCTCTTCCTCGAACGACGACACTGTTGTTAAATATCAGAGTTATAAAATTAATGATGAATAAGTTCGTGTTGATTAAAGATGAGTTTGATAGTTCCATTGTGTTTGAATTATTAGTGTTAGTGGAAATCGACATTTATTTTGATATTAATTGATATCTGGAAGTTATACTGACCAATCGGATAATTAATCGGATAAATGAGTAATTAATTACTATTAATTCACATGATTATAACTATTTCTTCACATGTGTGTACTATTGATTCACTTTCTTGTACTATAGGGGTAGTGGTGCAAGATTGATAATACTTGTATGACTAAGTTAAAAATGGAGGTATAGCTGGAGGTACTATACTGTAATTCATATTTTAACATGTCTAGAACTATTGATTCACATGATTTACTATTGATTCACATTATTTACTATTAGGGGAGGTGATGCAAGTTTGATAATACTTGCAGGACTAAATTAAAAATGAAGAAAAAGAGGAAGGTATTATACTGTAATATTTCGAGCCCCAAAACGTGCAATTATCGAAACTATATTTTCCTATAAATAGAAGCTCATTTTTCCTTCATTTCTCACCAATTCACTAAAGTTATAGAGCAATTATTATAGAGAGAAATTGTAGAGAGAAAGAAGAAGAGAAGTCTACTACCTCACTATTCCAATATCCAGTCTTCTTTTGAGGTAAGGGGTATTATTTATTTCGTATTCATGAAGCGAGCTTCTGTTATTCCATTCTTTATTGTTATGTTGGAATAACCTGTCTATGCGAAGTACCGCATACATGGTGAAATTCTTCTATTATTCCATTCTTTATTATTATGTTGGAATAACCTGTCTATGCAAAGTACCGCATACATGGTGAAATTCTTCTGTTATTCCATTCTTTATTATTCTGTTGGAATATCCTATTTGTGTAGATTACGCATGACCTGGTTCCATTCTTTATTATTCTATTAGAATATCATGTCGGTGCGTATTATGCATGACCTGGTTCCATTATTTATTATTTTGTTGGAATAACATGTCTGTGCGGTCTATCGCATGCCTGGTGAATTCTTTTGTTATTCCATTATTTATTATTCTGTTGGAATAACCTGTCTACGAGGACTACCGCATGCATGGTGAATTCTTCTGTTATTCCATTCTTTATTATTCTGTTGGAATAACATGTCTATGTGGATTATCACATGCATGGTGAATGATCCTTCGTATTCATTCCTTATTAAATTATGGAAATGATCCGTCTATGTGGATTACCGCATGGCGGGCGGAAATCCATTTGCAGTTTCATATATTTTCTTATATTCAGTTGCTTAAAGTTTTGGCTTCTATACTCCATGAAATTAGTGGAATATCCTTGATATTTGCGCTTCATCCAGTATCTTTTCATGGAAATATTCTTTTGAGAATTCTTGAATTTTACTCCACAAAGAAGTATCATGTTGACAATTTGGACGTTATTGATTTATGGATAAATTAAATAATAAATCTTTAAAATTTATCCTTGAACTTGTTTTATTGAATTATTATGTCATTGTCATCATCCTCATGCTTATATTGTGATGAAAGTCATCTTTGGCTTACGTGCATAGATGGACTTGGTATGATTATGACCAGGGATTATTCGGTATAATCATGACCGTAATGTAACGAATGATGTTGTAAAAGTCCTCATTGGCCTGTAGTTCATTGATGGACAGTTGTTGGTATGGTTATGACCAGGGATTATTCGGTATAATCATGACCAATGATGAATACATGAATATCCTTGGCCGTGATGCAAGGATGATTCGTTTTTATTTATTAAAATTTGAGTCTCAATGATAAAGTTGATGAAAACCTTTTAAATCATAGAAGATAGTAGATTTTATGCTCTACTTTCTTCTAATGGATTGTTTATTCCGCTGCGCTTGTTGATTTAAAACTTGTTGTCTATTATATTCTCATCAACGTTATAATCGTTGAAGGCTAAGGATAATTTATTCTGTATTATCTTAGTCATAATATTTCTTACTAGGCTAGTTGAGCTCACCCTTTCTTGCACTGTTCTCTTCAGGAAATGAGAACGTAGCCGGTACTAGTTGGGGAACGGAGTGACGGACCAGATGATTGCATTAGTAGTCCTCACTATTCTATTAAATAGTGTGACAATAAATGTAATGAGGACTCTATTGAGTGTGGATATTGTCTAGATAACAATATTTTTATGAAAACTCTTAGATTATGTTTTGTCGTATTTTACACGACTGTTGTATAATTAAGTTGTATTTGAATTTTGTACCATGTATTTGGCTACTCAAGATGGGTGATGTATACCTATTTTGGGGGCGTCACATTTGGTATCAAAGCTTAGGATATGATCCCCGGCCGAGATGTGAGACAAGAACTAGGAGGGAGAGACGGGAATTCCTTCGCTAGTATGACCTACCTAAGTTTATTTGGTATTTAATTGGTCGGTCAGAGTATAGGGATAATATGTGATATGTTAATTAACCTTTATTTTGTGGCAGTATTTGAAAATTGCATTCGAAAATGTTGAGATAAGCAATGAAGCACATGACACCGTGGAGTCACTACAGATTAATACCCTGGATAATATGAAATAGGAAAACAATAATCATCAGGTAAACAACAACGATCAAATGATGAACGATGGGATGTTCAGAGGCTTTATGCAATTCATGCAACATTAGGCGAGGGCGGCTCCTGTCCAAAATGCAGGTGGAAACACTGACAACTCTTGAACGGTCACCGCTAAGCAGTTCATGGAGCTGGGACCACCGGAGTTTTTTGAAGAGCCAAAACCACTTAAGGCGGAGACGTGGATAAAGTAGATCAACAAGATATTTGATGTCTTGGGATGCTCCGAGGAGCACAAGGTTCCCTTTGCCACCTTCATGTTACGAGTAGAGGCAGATTACTAGTGGGAATCTGTAAAGTGTACTCAACCTGCCACACTCAAAATGTCTTGGGAGAAGTTCCAAGAGCTGTTCAACGACAAGTACTTTCCTGAAAGTATTCGTCACATGAAGGAGGTAGAGTTCATTAAGCTCGAGCAAAACAATATGATCGTGGCGCAGTACGAAGTTAAGTTTGCCGAGTTGTCTCGGTTTGCATACCACTTGGTTGATAATGAGGAGAGAATGACGCGGATGTTTCTAAGAGGTTTGAAACCCGAGATACGTCAATACCTTATCTTTCACAAACTTTGCTTGTATTCAGATGTTGTGAATAGGGCTCAGTTATTGGAACGCAATAATGAGTCAACCCAACTAAAAGAGAGCAACCGAAAAAATGATAATACCAGTTGTAGCAGTCATCGAAGCGGTGACAACAAGCGTGGAGGGAATCAACATGCCAGAAATGGTAATCACTTCGGTAGTAATCCTGGCCATGACAATAAGAGTGGACATTTCAAGAAGAGAAGATTAAACAATGATGGAAAGACGTCAGCACCAACACCTATTATTAAGGAAGGAGAACAACCGTCGGTCGTATGTTACAAATGTGGACGGGAAGGACACATCAGTCCAAACTGCGCGATGCAGTCCAAAGCGTGTTATAATTGTGGAAAAGAAGGTCACCTAGCTCGATTTTTTCATGCACCAAAGTCAAGTCCAGCTGGGATGGAGGCATCAAAGGGTGTCCCAGAATAGATAAAACCGATAGTTCAAGGGAGAGCGTTCGTCCTAACCTCCCAAAAAGAGAGGAATCTGAACGTGGTGATCACGGATAAGCTAATCATAAACTCTAGCAAAGTTTATACTTTATTTGATACCGGTTCTACCTATTCTTTTATTTCTCCTACTTGCGCTCAACGTTTAAATTAAACTCCAGAGAAATTAGACTTTGATTTATATGTTAAAACTCCGTTAGGAGAAACCTTCATCATATCCACCATTTATAAGTCTTGTTTAATTCAAATCGGTAACCGCACGTTACCTGTCGATCTTATTTCTTTGAAAATACTTGCATTTGATGTGATTTTAGGGATTGATTGGTTAACTACTCATCATGTTAAAATCGATTATTTTTGTAAGGTTTTTAGCTTTCATATTCCTAACCAACCTATTATACGAATTCAAGCAACCAAACCACTAAAGTCAATCACTGTCATATCAAGTCATAAAGCTATTCGTTTATGGAAAAACAAATGTCAAGCTTTCTTAGCCCATGTCACGGATTTAAATAAAAATACGTCAGATTTGAATGATATTTCTATTGTTAATAAATTTCCTGACGTATTCCCTGAAGAACTTCCTGGCCTACCCCCAGAGCATGAAATTGAATTTTGTATCGACCTTGAATCCGGTACAAAATCCATTTCAAAAGCCCCATATCGAATGGCTCCTATTGAACTTAAGGAGTTAAAAACTCAACTACAGGAATTGTTAGACATCGGTTTCATTCGTCCTAGTACGTCTCCTTGGGGTGCACCTGTTCTATTCGTGAAGAAGAAAGACGGAAGTATGCGACTTTGTATTTATTATCGGGAGTTGAATCATGTCACAATCAAAAATAGGTACCCATTGCCTCGTATTGATGATCTGTTTGACCAATTATAAAGCACCAAATTCTTTTCAAAGATCGATCTTCGTTCTAGATATCATCAGTTGAATGATATTATGAATTCCTAGTCATATCTTTTGGATTGACTAAAGCTCCTGCTACCTTCATGGATATGATGAACCGAGTATTCAAGGAATATTTGGATCACTTTGTGGTCATCTTTATTGATGACATCCTCAAATACTCCAAAACCCGTGAAGACCATGAGCAACACTTGAGGTTGATACTTCAAAAGCTTCGTGAAAACAAGCTTTATGCCAAATTAAAGAAATGTGAGTTCTGGCTTGAGGAAGTTGCATTCCTTGGGCACGTGATATAAAATCATGGAATATCTGTTGACCCAGCGAAGATTAAAGCAATTCAAAGCTGGGAGCAACCAAAGTTAGTGACCGAAGTACGTAGCTTTCTCGGCTTAGCTGGTTATTATCAGAGATTTGTAGAGGAGTTTTCTTGAATCGTTACTCCATTAACTTAGCTAACTCAAAAAGATACAAAATTCGGTTGGAGTGAGGAATGTGAAAAGAGTTTTCAAGAACTCAAGAGGAGACTCATTTCAGCACTTGTTCTGACAATACCATCTGGCTCTGAGGGATTTGTCATCTATAGTGATGCTTCAGGCAAAGGGTTAAGATGTGTTCTCATGCAACATGGAAAAGTCATAGCCTATGCTTCATGACAACTCAAAGAATATGAGAGGAATTATCCTAATCATGATCTAGAGTTGGCAACAGTCATTTTTGCGCTTAAGATTTGGAGGCATTACCTGTATGGAGAGAAGGTGGAGATCTATACGGATCATAAAAGCCTCAAATATTTCTTCACTAAAAAGGAACTCAACATGTGACAACGACGATAACTTGAGTTATTGAAAGATTATGATCACACTGTAATGCCCCCATATCTATACTCCCACGGTATCTGATATGGTGTTTACAGTAAATCAACATAATGCTTTTAAATCTATACACCCAAGGTATCTGATTATAAGATTACATTAAATAGAGAGACTATCAGATATAATTCCCATAGATCCAAAATTCACAGTATCCCATAACAGATGTAAATTCTCAAGAGAACTATTATTGTGTTTAGATACCCTCACTTGGATATATGAACTGTATCTGTGACTAGAGTCTATTTATCTCAAATTCAGAGTATCAGTAATAACATGTACTATCCATATTACTAATACCCTCACCCAGATGTATAGTCTAAGCCAAACAAATTTATACCATCGTATCAATAGTAACTATCTCTCCAAAATCCAGAGTATCAATAACAACATGAACAGTCCATGCTATTAATACCCTCACTCAGATAAATAGTTCCCAAGGATCTCAACTAGATTCGAAGAAGTCTAATTTTACATCTATATATGTAAGAAAACACGGTTGCAAAAATAAAAGATGTTATATATATCATAATATTAAGATTCGATTACATGATTCTCATAACGAGTTCTTTTTACAAGGTATTCAAACAGATAAGAATATAATCTAATCTATGTAGGGACGCTTCCCTTTATCTACTCCAGATGTTCCAGGATTACCATCTAAAGCTACAAAGGGAATAATTTGCAAGGGTGAGCTATGACATGCTCAGCAAGTTTTGTATTTTATAACAATATAGGATTTGAAGAAATAAAACAATTCAAATTTCGACTGATAGTTGTTACCATTTCTGGATTTCTATTTATTTCAACCATTTCGAATTTTTCTTTATTTCATCACCACACAAACTTAGAAATTTTGTTCGATGTGAGATAGGGGATCAAATTTATTCAACATCTTAGGAGTATGCATATCATCCTACCAAAGGCTCAAAATACACTAAATGTCAATATATTATCGACTAAATTTTAATCCCTTACGGGATACCTAACTTCAGTATAAGATGTCTTACCAAAACAATTTGGTTTGACACAACAGTTCATGCTCAATAAACATTATCATATGAATAAACAATTTATTTTTGAGTTATGTTGAATCTATAGCAATAACTGTACAATAATTTGGCAATTCAAGTTCAGGATTGGTATAATATATCAAAAACAATTCAAGATATCAAGATATAAGTGTAGGGTTTATGAAACATGCTTTATATGAGATTTAAGGATAGAGAACTTGCCTGAGCGTAGATCAGTCAAGTTATGCTATTTAATCGTTAATAAATACCTACGATGTTCATATATATAATTCCAACACGCTAGTATTTATAATAATACTCAATTATATCATTTATATATGAACGGATTAGATTAATTAAGTTTTCGGTGTTAAACACCTTGGATAATTGGACTAAATTTTATTTATAAAATTTAATTATCCTTTATAATACCTTTTTAGAAATTTTGAAGTATCTAAAACATTTATTTATCTTTTAAATGATTTTTAAATCATTTATTTCTATTTATAAGTAATTAATATTTACTTAAAATTTTACAAAAACATTGATTATTATTTTTAAATAATTTATATTCATTTATTATAATTTTTATATCATTAATAATATTTTTCCTAATTATTTAGTATTTAAAATAATTATTCTAATTTCTTTATTAATAAGTTAATTATTAATAGTATAAAAATAATATAAAATAATTATTGAATTTATGTAAAAATATCGTAATTTATTTATAATAATATAATATAATATAATTTTTAAAACTGCTTTTATATTTATTTATTAATTATTTCTAATTTTTATAATTTATTTTTAGAAAATAATTTTTTGTCTGTCGCTAAAGCCCTTCAAAGGATGTGAAAGTGTCGTTAGGGTGTTCTTGAGTTTCAAGGCAGCAGTTTGGTCACGGTCAAGTGACCACGGACCACCACTAATTAAAACGCCATCGATAATGATTTTTGGTTTGTCAAGAGTTGATGTTGTAGTACTCATACAATAGTACAACATGAAACAAATTTTAGGCTTTAACCTACATATAACAAGAAGTTATAGAGGCTCAAAGTCACTGTCAGAGATGTTCTTGACTTTCTAAGTAACCAAGAACAGTAGTCATGGCCGATCAACGGTTTTGTGACTTAAATATCTTTGATTCTGTGTATTAGATGTGTGTGATGTTTGTTGTAACATGTAGTATATATGTCAGGGTACATATATATAACATTAACATGAACAAAGCATAACTCTAAGGTCTCTAATTATGCTGGTCAAAGTATAGCCAAACGCGTTGTTCTTCAGAAATTCTTCAGCTTTTACAGGCAACCCGTAAAACTTGGTCAAGCTCGGTCAATAGATTTTGACCATTAATTCCAATAAATCTATACGTTGTTTGTTCAATTAAAGATCATAGATATGTAGTACATATAACAAAGTATTGATCTATAACAAAAACTTACAAAATAACAAATGTAAGACGATTAAACAGATTGGTCAAAGTAAATTGTTTAAATTTATTCTCGAAGTTTTCTGGGTAACCCGTAAAAATCGCAATCCGTGAACTACCAACCCACTTTGATCGCTTATAACTTGAAATCTATGGTTCAAATGAACCTGTTTTCTTTTCCAGATTAAAGACATACTAACTGGCTACAAATAACAAATAATTAACGGACCAAAACATAAACACATATGAATCTATAGGCCCTGACATTCGACTGTCAGACATAGTTTTCAAAATTTCCAAATTTCTTAAAACACTTAATTAAGGCATCTAGATGTTATGAAAACGTGTTCCACCAATCTAACATACTTTCTAACATACTAATACATAATTCTAAACATCTAAACAACAAATCTAACATAGGATCATAGAGCTAATTATGAACTAGGGTTTGTACCTTTTTCTTGAGTAATTTTTGATTCTAGCTTCCGATTTCGTTGCTGCTATCACCCAGGCTTGATTCGGTAAGTTTATAATTGTATCTAGGCTTAGGAATTTCATGAGTTTGCTCAGCCCTAAGGTTCCTATTTATAGAATTCTTCAACTTGGCTTTTTGGTCATTTTTGAGCAACTTGCCTCTAAAAAGATCTGATTTGATGACTATTGTCATGATTGGGAGTTACAAGCATGTCATGTGCAGCCTAGGAACTTGCAATGGTGACTCTTAACCTACTTGTGAGCTAGTTAGTTGTGTTTAGTATCTTAATTAGGCTTTAATCTTCACTAATCTTTATTAGGGTTTTGTTTCTAATGATTAGGATTGTTAAGTAATGTTTATTAGTACCTAATTGAAGTTTACTAATCATGATTAGGTGTTAACATAAGCTAATTAGAGTTAGTTTAGCTAATTAGGGTTTATTTTATAAATTATGGTTAGGGTTTTGCTAATTAGGGTTAGGGTTTATTAATCTAGGGTTGTTAACCTAAATTTCTCACTAAACCTAACAAGCATGACAAAACAACTTGTCAAAATAATTTTACCAAAAAGTTCGATTATAGAAAAAAAAAATTAAGCACGAGGTGTCAAGCACGACGTTTTTTGGACAAAAATTTATTTGGTCAAAATTTGTCAAACCAAGTATATATTAACACATAACACATTCAGAATGGAGAAATTTTATTTATATAACGGAATTTTATACATACTAGTCTTATTAGGGTTTTGGGTTTTTACACACACTATCCAATACCATCCTGAAAAAGCGAATGTTGTAGCTGACGCATTGAGTAGAAGATCATATGCGGGCACGACTGCATTATTGTCAACGTAAAGGTCCATTGTGTATGAATTGGAACGGATGGAAATAGAGTTAAAGACTCCAGGGACCCATGTGATGATGGTGAATATACGAGTGGAACCGACTTTAATCGATAAAGTTAAAGCTGCTCAAGCTATAGACCTGGAGCTGATACGTATGAGAAAGAAAGTAAGAGAAGATACTATTCCGGAAGCAAGAATTGATGAAGAATGAATACTTCGAGTCAACTCCAGACTTTGTGTTCATAATGATTCTGACTTGAAGTATAAAATCATGATGGAGGCGCACAACACACCATTTGCAATCCATCCTGGGAGTACCAAAATGTATCATGATCTTCGACATACATTTTAGTGGAGAAATATGAAGAGAGAGATAGTAAGGTTTATCTCAAGGTGTCTAACTTGTCAACGAGTCAAGGCGGAGCATCAAGTGCCAAAAGGTCCATTGCAACCACTTGAAATTCCAGAATGGAAGTGGGAGCACCTTACCATGGATTTCGTTACTGGTCTTCGCAAGGTTTCTCAAGGCATAGATGCGATTTGGGTCATTGTTGATAGATTAACCAAGTCTGCTCATTTCTTACCGATACGATAAACTTATACACTTGAACGTCTTGCTAGTATGTACATAAACGAGATTATAAGATTGCATGGTATGCCAGTATCCATAGTTTCTGATCGAGACCCAAGATTCACTTCAAGATTTTGGGTTAGTTTGCAAAAAGCTATGGGCACGGATTTACGATTTAGTTCGGCATATCATCCTCAAACGGATGGGCAGCCGGAAAGGACTATTCAAACTCTTGAAGATTTATTAAGACTCTGTGTCCTTGACTTCAAGGAAAGTTGGGACAACTTCTTACCATTGGTGGAGTTTTCCTACAACAATAGTTATCAAGCAAGTATTGGCATGGCTCCATTTGAGGTGTTGTGTGGAAGAAAGTGTCGTTCTCTAGTATGCTGGGATGAGGTGGGTGAAGCAATGTTGTTAGGACCGAATTTGGTACGTATGACTATGGAAAAGATTCAAACGATCCGACAACGTATACAAACTTCACAAGATCGACAAAAGAGTTATGCTGATCTTCATCGAAAGGACGTGGAATTCAATATTAGAGATCATGTGTTGTTACGTGTTGCTCCATGGAAAGGAGTTACGAGATTTGGAAAGAGAGGAAAGCTCAATCCTCGATTCATTGGCCCATTTTTAATCCTTGACCGAGTAGGAACTGTGGCCTATAGACTCGCCTTACCGCCAAGTATGTCTCGTGTTCATAACGTTTTTCACATATCTATGTTACATAAATATGTGAAAGACCCGAACCACATTGTTGAATTAGAACTAGACGAGATAGAGGAAGATTTAACATATGAAGAGTTACCTGTTAAAATCTTGGATAAGAAGGATCATATTCTACGCTCCAAGGTTATACCTCAAGTCAAAGTTTTGTGGAGAAACCACGATGTGGAAGAAATGACCTGGGAGTTAGGATCTAAGATGAAGTCAAGATATCCCCACCTTTTTGATATACCAGGTACGTACCCTAATTTCGAGGACGAAATTTCATAAGAAGGGGAGGTTGTAAGACCCCAACTTTTATGAATAAAGAATAATTTTCTCAAAATATATTTTTGAATATTATGGTGTGGATTTGATATAATGTTATAGTTGTGGGAAATATTTACAAATTTTTCAAAGTAAGCAAGTGGCTATATAATATTCGATTGGTCGGGGAATGTTCATTTTAACATGGAATATTCGTACGACGGCACAATCATTGGTGGACCCCACAACAGAAGTATTATCGTAAAATGACAGAGTTATCTTTTTATAAAAATAACGGCGAAAGTGTTACCATTAAAACTATTGAACTACCTGGTAGTAAAAGTACAGTAATACGCGTAGTTGCATAATAGCACACGGTATTGATTATTGATGCTTACGTGAGAAGTCACTCAGTTATACTCAATTATTACTACAGTAATTGTTGCATCATATCTCTCATATTATTGATTTAATTATTGTCACAGTATCATCTGCATAATATGATATACTATTAAATCAATAATTGAGATGACAAAGTTATTCATATTATTAAATTGTAATATTTATAATGTCTAGAAGTTCTGTCAAGGAGAGGTTTGGTCATCTAATTGCGAGCTAATAAGGAGAAATCCTTATCAAAAAGCCCCCTCTTTCCTGGGAACGACCTGGTTGTTAAATATTATGAGTTATAATATTAAAGATGAATAATTTCGTGTTGATTAAAGATGAATTTGATAGTTCCATTGTGTTGGAATTATTAGTGTTAGTGGAAATCGATATTTATTTCGATATTAATTGATGTCTTCAAGTTATACTGACCAATCGGGTAATTAATCGGATAAATGAGCAATTAATTACTATTAATTCACATGATTATAACTATTTATTCACATATGTGTACTATTGATTCACATTCTTGTACTATTAGGGGTGGTGGTGCAAGATTGATAATACTTGCATGACTAAGTTAAAATGGAGGTATAGATGGAGGTACTATCTTTGTAATTAAATATTTTTCACATGTCTAGAACTATTGATTCACATGATTTACTATTGATTCACATTATTTACTATTAGGGGAGGTGGTGCAAGTTTAATAATACTTGCAAGACTAAATTAAAAATGAAAAAAAGAGGAAGGTATTATACTGTAATATTTTGAGCCCCAAAAAGTGTAATTATCGAAACTATATTTTTCTATAAATAGAAGCTCATTCTTCCTTCATTTCTCACCAATTCACTAAAGCTATAGAGCAATTATTATAGAGAGAAAGAAGAATAGAAGTTTGCTACCTCACTATTACAGTATCCAGTCTTCTTTTGAGGTGAGGGGTATTATTTCTTTCGTATTCATGAAGAGAGCTTCTATTTTTCCATTCTTTATTGTTATGTTGGAATAACATGTCTATGCAAAGTATCGCATACATGGTGAAATTCTTCTATTATTCCATTCTTTATTATTATGTTGGAATAACCTGTCTATGCGAAGTACCGCATACATGGTGAAATTCTTTTGTTATTTCATTCTTTATTATTCTGTTGGAATATCCCGCCTATACTGGATTCGCATGACCGGTTCCATTCTTTATTATTCATTGGAATATCCCGCTTGCAAGTATTACGCATGGCCTGGTTCTATTATTTATTATTCTGTTGGAATAACCTGTCTGTGCGGTCTATCGCATTCCTGGTGAATTCTTTTGTTATTCCATTATTTATTATTCTGTTGGAATAAGTTTTCTACGCGGACTACCGTATGCATGGTGAATTCTTCTGTTATTCCATTCTTTATTATTCTGTTGGAATAACCTGTCTATGTAGATTATCGCATGCATGGTGAATGATCATTCGTATTCATTCCTTATTAAATTATGGAAATGATATGTCTATATGGATTACCGCATGGCGGGCGGAAATCCATTTGCAGTTTCATATATTCTCTTATACTCAGTTGGTTAAAGTTTTGGCTTCTATACTCCATGAAATTAGTGGAATATCCCTGATATTTGCACTTCATCCAGTATCTTTTCATGGAAATATTCTTCTGATCATTCTTAAATTTTACTCCACAAAGAAGTATCATGTTCACAATTTGGACATTATTGATTTCTGAATAAATTAAATTATAAATCTTTAAAATTTATCCTTGAACTTGTTTTATTGAATTATTATGTCATTGTCATCATCCTCATGCTTATATTGTAATGAAAGTCATCTTTGGCTTACGTGCATAGATGGACTTGGTATGATTATGACCAGGGATTATTCGGTATAATCATGACCGTAACATAACGAATGATGTGGTAAAAGTCCTCATTGGCCTGTAGTTCATTGATGGACAGTTGTTGGTATGGTTATGACTAGGGATTATTCGGTATAATCATGACCATTGATGAATACATGAATATCCTTGGCGCAAAGATGCGGGATGATTTTTTTATTTATTGTCGAGTCTCAAAGAATAAAGTTGATGAAAACCTTTTTAAATCATAGAAGATAGTAGATTTTATGCTCTACTTGACTCTTCTAATGGATTGTTTATTCCACTGCAGTTGTTGATTTAAAACTTGTTGTCTATTATATTCTGTCAGTTGTTATACTGTTGAAGGCTAAGGATAATTTATTATGTATTATCTTAGTCATAATATTTCTTACTGGGCTAGTTAAGCTCAACCTTTCTTTCACTGTTCTCTTCAGGAAATGAGAACGTAGCGGACTAGTAGTCGGGAGAGATTTTGATTGGACGATAGCATTAGTAGTTCTCACTATTCTATTAAATAGTGTGACAATAAATGCAATGAGGACTCCATTGAGTGTGGATATTGTCTAGATGACAACATTCTTATGAAAACTCTTAGATTATGTTTTGTCGTATTTTACACGACTGTTGTATAATTACGTTTTATTTTAATTTTGTACCATGTATTTGGCGACTCAAGATGGGTGATGTATACCTATTTTGGGGGCGTCACATTTGGTATCAAAGCTTAGGGATATGATCCCTGGCTGAGATGTGAGACAAGAACTAGGAGGGGAGAGACGGGGAATTCCTTCGCTAGTATGACCTATCTAAGTTTATTTGGTATTTAATTGGTCAGTCAGATTATAAGGATAATATGTGATATGTTAATTAACCCTTGTTTTGTGGCAGTATTTGAAAATGGCATCTGAAAATGTTGAGATAAGCAATGAAGCACATGAGACCGTGGAGTCACCACAGATTAATACCCAGGATAATGTGCAACAGAAGACAATAATCCTCAGGTAAACAACAACGATCAAATGATGAACGATGGGATGTTCAGAGGCTTTATGCAATTCATGCAACATCAGGCGAGGGCGGCTCCTGCCTAAAATGTAGGTGGAAACACTAACAACTCTCAGACGGTCACCGCTAAGCAGTTCAAGGAGCTGGGACCACCGAAGTTTTTTGGAGAGCCAAAACCACTTAAGGTGGAGACGTGGATAAAGCAGATAAATAATATATTTGATGTCTTAGGATGCTCCGAGGAGCAAAAGGTTCCTTTGCCACCTTCATGTTATGGTAGTAGGGCGACATCGGTGGGAATCAGAAGCGTATTCAACTCCGCCGCACTCAAAATGTCTTGGGAGAAGTTCCAAGAGCTGTTTAACGACAAGTACTTTCCTGAAAGTATTCGTCACATGAAGGAGGTAGAGTTCATGAAGCTTGAGCAAAACAATATGACCGTGGCGCAGTACGAAGCTAAGTTTGCCGAGTTGTCTCGATTTGCGTCCCACTTGGTTGATAATGTGGAGAGAATGACACGGATGTTTCTAAGAGGTTTGAAACCCGAGATAAGTCAATACCTTATCTCTCACAAACTTTGCTTGTATTCAGATGTTGTGAACAGGGCTCAGTTATTGGAACGCGATAATGAGTCAACCCAACCAAAAGAGAGCAACCAGAAAAATGATAATACCAGTGGTAGCAGTCATCGAAGCGGTGATAACAAGCGTGGAGGGAATCAACATGCCAAAAATGGTAATCACTTCGGTGGTAATCATGGCCATGACAATAAGAGTGGACATTTCAAGAAGAGGATATTAAACAATGATGGAAAGACGTCAAAGACCAAAGACCACAGTTAAAGAAGGAGAACGATCACGCCATTATATGTTACAAATGTGGAGGGGAAGGACACATCAGTCCAAACTACGCGATGCAGTCCAAAGCGTGTTACAATTATGGAAAAAAAGGTCACCTAGCCCGATTTTGTCATGCACCAAAGTCAAGTCCAGCTGGGATGGAGGCATCAAAGGGTGTCTTAGACAAGACAAAACCGGTAGTTAAAGAGAGAGCGTTTGTCGTAACCTCCCAAAAAGCGAGGAATCCGAATGAGGTGATTTTGGGTAATCTAATCATAAACTCTAGCGAAGTTTATAATTTATTTGATACCGGTTCTGCCCATTCTTTTATTTCTCCTACTTGCGCTCAAAGTTTAAATTTAACTCTGGAGAAATTAAACTTTGATTTATCTGTTGAAACTCCGTTAGGAGAAACCTTCATCACATCCACCGTTTATAAGTCTTGTTTGATTCAAATCGGTAACCGCACGTTACCTATCGATTTTATTTATTTGCAAATACTTGCATTTGATGTGATTTTAGGGATTATTTGGTTAACTACTCCTCATGTTAAAATTGATTGTTTTCGTAAGGTTATTAGCTTTCATATTCGTAACCAACCTATTATACGAATTCAAGCAACCATACCACTAAAGTCAATCACTGTCATATCAAGTCATAAAGCTATTTGTTTATTGAAAAACGGATATCAAGCTTTCTTAGCTCATGTCACGGATCTAAACAAAAATACGTCAGTTTTGAATGATATTTCTATTGTTAATGAATTTCCTGACGTATTCCCTGAAGAACTTCCTGGCCTACCCCCAGAGTGTGAAATTGAATTTTGTATCGACCTTGAACCCGGTACAAAACCCATTTCAATAGCCCCATATCGAATGGCTCCTATTGAACTTAAGGAGTTAAAAACTCAACTACAGGAATTGTTAGACATCGGTTTCATTCATCCTAGTACGTCTCCTTGGGGTACTCCTATTCTATTCGTGAAGAAGAAAGATGGAAGTATGCGACTTTGTATTTATTATCGGGAGTTGAATTATGTCACCATCAAAAGTAGGTACCCATTGCCTCGTATTGATGATCTGTTTAACCAGTTGCAAGGTGCAAAATTCTTTTTAAAGATCGATCTTCATTTTGGATATCATCAGTTAAAGATTAAAACTGATGACATTCCAAAGACTGCTTTCAGAACTCGGTACGGATATTATGAATTCCTAGTCATGTCTTTTGGATTAACTAAGGCTCCTGCTGCCTTCATGGATATGATGAACCGAGTATTCAAGGAATATTTGGATCACTTTGTGGTCGTCTTTATTGATGACATCCTCATATACTCCAAAAACCATGAAGACCATGAGCAACACTTGAGGCTGATACTTCAAAAGCTTCGTGAAAACAAGCTTTATGCCAAATTGAAGAAATGTGAGTTCTGGCTTGAGGAAGTTGTATTCCTTGGGCACGTGATATCAAATCATGGAATATCTGTTGACCCAACGAAGATTGAAGTAATTCAAAGCTGGGAGCAACCAAAGTCAGTGACCGAAGTACGTAGCTTTCTCGGCTTAGCTGGTTATTATCGGAGATTCATAGAAGGGTTTTCTCGAATCGCTACTCCATTAACTCAGCTGACTCGAAAAGATACAAAATTCGGTTGGAGCGAAGAATGTGAAAAGAGTTTTCAAGAACTCAAGAGAAGACTCATTTCAGCACCTGTTCTGACAATACCATCTGGCTCGGAGGGATTTGTCATCTACAATGATGCTTCAGGCAAAGGGTTAGGATGTGTTCTAATGTAACATGGGAAAGTCATAGCCTATACTTCACGACAACTCAAAGAATATGAGAGGAATTATCCTACTCATGATCTAGAGTTAGCGTGCATCTCATTTTTAACTTAAGATTTGGAGGCATTACCTGTATGGAGAAAAGGTGGAGATCTATACGGATCATAAAAGCCTCAAATATTTCTTCACTCAAAAGGAACTCAACATATGGCAATGAAGATGGCTTGAGTTGTTGAAAGATTATGATCACACTATCCAATACCATCCTGGAAAAGCGAACGTAGTAGTTGACGCATTAAGTAGAAGATCATATGTGGGCACGAGTGCATTATTGTCAACGCAAAGGCCCATTGTGCATGACTTGGAAAGGATGGAAATAGAGTTAAAGACTCTAGGGACCCATGTGATGATGGCGAATATACGAGTGGAACTGACTTTAATCGATAAAGTTAAATCTGCTCAAGCTACAGACCTAGAGCTGATACGTATGAGAAAGAAAGTACTAGAAGGTGCTATTCCGGAAGCAAGAATCGATGAAGAAGGAATACTTTGAGTCAACTCCAGACTTTTTGTTCCAAACGATTCTGACTTGAAGTATAAAATCATGATGGAGGCGCACAACACATCGTTTGCAATCCATCCTTGCAGTACCAAAATGTATTGTGATCTTCGACATACATTTTGGTGGAGCAATATGAGGAGAGAGATAGCGGGGTTTATCTCAAGGTGTCTAACTTGTCAACGAGTCAAGGCGGAGCATCAAGTGCCAAAAGGTCCATTGCAACCACTTGAATTTTAGAATGGAAGTGGGAGCGCATTACCATGGATTTCGTTGTTGGTCTTCGCAAGGTTTCTCAAGGCATAGATGCGATTTGGGTCATTGCTGATAGATTAACCAAGTCTGCTCATTTCTTACCGATACGAGAAACTTATACATTTGAACGTCTGGCTAGTATGTACATAAACGAGATTGTAAGATTGTATGGTATGCCAGTATCCATAGTTTCTGATCGAGACCCAAGATTCACTTCAAGATTTTGGGTTAGTTTGTAAAAAGCTATGGGCACGGATTTACGATTTAGTTCGGCATATCATCCTCAAACGTATGGGCAGTCGGAAAGGACTATTCAAACTCTTGAAGATTTATTAAGACTCTGTGTCCTTGACTTCAAGAAAAGTTGGGACAAGTTCTTACCATTGGTGGAGTTTTCCTACAACAATAGTTATCAAGCAAGTATTGGCATGGATCCATTTGAGGTGTTGTGTGGAAGAAAGTGTCGTTCTCCAGTATGCTTGGATGAGGTGGGTGAAGCAATGTTGTTAGGACCGAATTTGGTACGTATGACTATGGAAAAGATTCAAACGATCTGACAACGTATAAAAACCTCACAAGATAAACAAAAGAGTTATGCTGATCTTCATCGAAAGGACTTGGAATTCAATATTGGAGATCATGTGTTTTTACGTGTTGCTCCATGGAAAGGAGTTATGAGATTTGGAAAGAGAGGAAAGCTCAATCCTCGATTCATTGGCCCATTTTTAATCCTTGACCGAGTAGGAACTGTGGCCTATAGACTCGCCTTACCGCCAAGTATGTCTCGTGTTCATAACGTTTTTCACATATCTATGTTACGTAAATATGTGAAAGACCCGAACCACATTATTGAATTAGAACTAGATGAGATAGAGGAAGATTTAACATATGAAGAGTTACCTGTTAAAATCTTGGATAAGAAGGATCATATTCTACGCTCCAAGGTCATACCTCAAGTCAAAGTTTTGTGGAGAAACCACGATGTTGAAGAAATGACCTGGGAGTTAGAATCTAAGATGAAGTCAAGATATCCTCACCTTTTTGATATACCAGGTACGTACCCTAATTTCGAGGATGAAATTTCATAAGAAGGGGAGGTTGTAAGACACCAACTTTTATGATTAAAGAATAATTTTCTTGAAATATATTTTTAAATATTATGGTGTGGATTTGATATAATTTTATATTTGTGGGTAATATTTATAAATTTTGCAAAGTAAGCAAGTGACTATATAATATTTCATTGGTCGGGGAATATTCATTTTAACAGGGAATATTTGTACGACGGCACAATCATTGGTGGACCTCACAATGGAAGTATTGTCGTAAAACGACAGAATTATCTTTTTACAAAAATAACGGCTAAAGTATTACCGTTAAAACTGTTGAACTATTCGGTAGTAAAAGTACAGTAATATGTGTGGTTGCATAGTAGCACACGGTTTTGATTATTGATACTTACGTGAGAAGTCACTCAGTTATACTCAATTATTGCTACAGTAATTGATGTATCATATCTCTCATATTATTGATTCAATTATTGTCACAATTATCATCTCAGATAATATGATATATTATTAAATCAATAATTGAGATGACAAAGTTATTCATATTATTAAATTGCAATATTTACAATGTCTAGAAGTTCTGTCAAGGAGAGGTTTGGTCATCTAATTGCACGCCAATAAGGAGAAATCCTTATTGGAAATCCCCCTCTTTCCTGGGAACAACCTGGTTGTTAAATATTGTGAGTTATAATATTAATGATAAATAAGTTCATGTTGATTAAAGATAAATTTGATAGTTCCATTGTGTTGGAATTATTAGTGTTAGTGAAAATCGACATTTATTTCGATATTAATTGATGTCTGGAAGTTATACTGACCAATCGGGTAATTAATCGGATAAATGAGCAATTAATTACTATTAATTCACATGATTATAACTATTTATTTACATGTGTGTACTATTGATTCACATTCTTGTACTATTAGGGGTGGTGGTGCAAGATTGATAATACTTGTATGACTAAGTTAAAAATGGAGGTATAGATGGAGGTACTATACTGTAATTCATATTTTCACATGTCTAGAACTATTGATTCACATGATTTACTATTGATTCACATTATTTACTATTAGGGAAGGTGGTGCAAGTTTGACAATACTTGCAGGACTAAATTAAAAATGAAGAAAAAGAGGAAGGTATTATATTGTAATATTTTGAGGCCCAAAACGTGTAATTATCGAAACTATATTTTCCTATAAATAGAAGCTCATTCTTCCTTCATTTCTCACCAATTCACTAAAGCTATAGAGCAATTATTATAGAGAGAAATTATAGAGAGATTGAAGAAGAGAAGTCTGCTACCTCACTATTCAAATATCCAGTCTTCTTTTGAGGTAAGGGGTATTATTTCTTTCGTATTCATGAAGAGAGCTTCTGTTATTCCATTCTTTATTGTTATGTTGGAATAATCTGCCTATGCGAAGGTACCGCATACATAGTGAAATTCTTCTATTATTCCATTCTTTATTATTATGTTGGAATAACCCGTCTATGCGAAGTACCTAATACATGGTGAAATTCTTTTGTTATTCCATTCTTCATTATTCTGTTAGAATATCTGGTCTGTGCGAATTACGCATGACCTGGTTCCATTCTTTATTATTCTGTTGGAATATCCTGTTGGTGCGTATTACGCATGACCTGGTTCCATTATATATTATTGTATTGGAATAACCTGTCTGTGCGGTCTATCGCATGCCTGGTGAATTCTTTTGTTATTCCATTATTTATTATTCTGTTGGAATAACCTGTCTACGCGGACTACCGTGTGCATTGTGAATTCTTCTGCTATTCCATTCTTTATTATTCTGTTGGAATAACCTATCTATGTGGATTATCACATGCATGGTGAATGATCCTTCGTATTCATTCCTTATTAAATTAGGGAAATGATCTGTCTTTGCGGGCGAAAATCCATTTGCAGTTTCATATATTCTCTTATACTCAGTTGGTTAAAGTTTTGGTTTCTATACTCCATGAAATTAGTGGAATATCATTGATATTTGCGCTTCATCCAGTATCTTTTCATGGAAATATTTTTCTGAGCATTCTTAAATTTTACTCCACAAAGAAGTATCATGTTGACAATTTGGACGTTATTGATTTCTGGATAAAGTAAATTATAAATCTTTAAAATTTATCCTTGAACTTGTTTTATTGAATTATTATGTCATTGTCATCATCCTCATGCTTATATTGTGATGAAAGTCATCTTTGGCTTACGTGCATAGATGGACTTGGTATGATTATGACCAGGGATTATTCGGTATAATCATGACCGTAATGTAACGAATGATGTGGTAAAAGTCCTCATTAGTCTGTAGTTCATTGATGGACAGTTGTTGGTATGGTTATGACCAGGGATTATTCGGTATAATCATGACCATTGATGAATACATGAATATCCTTGGTCGTGATGCAGGGATGATTCGTTTTTATTTATTAAGCTGAGTCTCAGCGATAAAGTTGATGAAAACCTTTTTAAATCATAGAAGATAGTAGATTTTAAGCTCTACTTGACTCTTCTAATGGATTACTTATTCCACTGCAGTTATTGATTTAAAACTTGTTGTCTATTATATTCTATCAGTTGTTATACTGTTTAAGGCTAAGGATAATTTATTCTGCATTATCTTAGTCATAATATTTCTTACTGGGCAAGTTGAGCTCACCATTTCTTTCTTTGTTCTCTTCAGGAAATGAGAACGTGGTCGGACTAGTCGGGAACCTGAGTGGACTTTAATTGACGAGATGATAAGCATTAGTAGTCCTCACTATTCTATTAAATAGTGTGACAATAAATCTAATGAGTACTCCATTGAGTGTGGATTTTGTCTAGATGACAATATTCTTATAAAAACTCTTAGATTATGTTTTGTCGTATTTTACACGACTGTTGTATAATTAAGTTGTATTTGAATTTTGTACCATGTATTTGGCGACTCAAGATGGGTGATGTATACTTATTTTGGGGGCGTCACACCCGGCGCTCACTTTGAACTTGTTGACAAAGACACCTACAATGAGGGTCTCTTGAACATCTCGATGGCGGCCCCAAATATTTACATAAGCCATTCTACAGTCACCAAATACTAGAGCTCGATCCCAGATATCGATTAGTAGCTCCCGATTGCTCGGTTCTCAGATAAAACCAAATACCAAATACATGGTCGCTCTACCGCCTCGATGGCGGTGCCCCTTGCCCTAATCTAGTGTAAAACCTAGCGCCCCGGCGCTAGGACCAGTTTTAAGAAAATGGGTTCAGTTTAAATTCCAAAGTCTTTTTCCACTTCTAACTTCTCTCCACAAGTTACGTGCGTTTCTCTCTTCTGTTCTCTAATACTTGCCCACCCCTCTCACGGTTCATATTCTCATTGCACTTTGCGACATCACTTTATGATTCAAGTAATTCCTTTCCATACTTGATTTCAGTTTATTCTTTAAGGGTAAAAGGTATGTTGTGCACTCAATTTCATCTTACATTCTCTCATATTTTGCTACGAATTTTAGATTGCAGGTATCTAGTGCTCTCAATTTAAATATTTGATACCCAATTCTTCTTTTTTGCATGTTCTGGTTTCCTCATATGGGTCATGCATGCTATTCAAAATCCATTGAGCCACTTGTCTTCTAAATTGGGTATTGGATGTCATGCTTATGCTATTATATATATGGGTTTGTATGATGTGCCCCTATGTGTCGATTACAAGAGACTTACAATAGGCCTACAAAGTGTTTGATATAATGCCTCAATGAATTGTATTTGTTATTTCCCATCAAAGGCATGTATATCCTTCCCTCTAATCACGTAGCTACCCTTGCCTGTTCATTGTCTACATTTTCCTCCTAGTATAAGGGCTAATTTCACATGAAGGGTATGGGTTGGAGGACATGCACGTGAATTGCTCATACCTATCATGCACTGGATATCTCTAGTGTCACACTATCATATGCATGTTAGGTGCTTATCCATATTTCTGTGTGTTTTGTTTGGTCGGCTATTTGGGCAATACTATACAACTCTGTAATTTGACCATGTTAGTAATATTTCATGTTCTTCGGTTCAAATGGTATACACCTCTTGTTCCACAAGGCTATTAAATTTAAGTTTGGGGGTTGTGATACATGTACAAGTTGACTTATACACTTTGAACTGAATTCGAACTTGGGTATTTCCATTTGTAGAGTATTCTAATGGCTTCAAAGTGTTAACGATGAGAAGGTTCTTGGTCAGCCTCGGCTCCCCCAAAATTTAACAGCCGCCGATTCGTGAGTGCCGCAGCCCAAGAACGCTATAATAGGATGGCCACCCGCTCTCTCATCCCCGAACGCGGTTTAAGGCCCGATCAATCCAAGGATAGGGACATGACGGTCATGATTGCTGAGACGAATGGGTTCACACTCACCGCACAACCCGAACCGGCAGTGATTACAGTCATTAAAGAGTTCTACGCCAACATTTCAGAGCATTCACACTATGGAGTGTATGTGCGAGGCAAAACCATTGAATTCGGCGAAGAGGACATCAACGGTTGTTATCAGCTGCCATTGGAGGGACACCATAACGAGTATGCCAGTCTTATGAGTCAAGGAACAGACTATGAAACCATAATACATAAGCTTTGTCAACCGGGCACCACATGGACATTGCATGAACGTGGCAGCATGATATTCCCTCTTTCACACCTCAGTTTATATGGAAAGGCTTGGTATGCCTTTATATGCACCAAACTTATGTCGTACACACATGTGAGCCATGTCACCAAGGAGAGGGTTGTGCTGCTGTATTCCATAATTTAAGGCTTGAAAATTGATGTCGGCCTCGTCATTTAACAATCAATTCTGCGAGCTGCACGAGGAGGTACCACGGGAGGTTTACCCCATCCATCTCTCATTTGCGTTTTATGTGTAAAATTTGTGGTCAAATGGAAGTCGGATGAGATGATTCAAACCCCAATGCCGGTGTTGGACCATAAGTTGATCAGTAGGTATAGAGTATGGACTGGTGGGGCGAACCACCCTCGGGGATTGGGTTTTATAATTCCCCAAGTTGAAGCTCCACAAGCTTCACCACCTCCGGGCCCACCCACTTATGGTCCTTCCTCTGTAGTGCATCTTGGTGTTGTTCCTGAGGCCGTCCAGCGTGAAATTGATGGTTGGTTCTACAGTCTCGAATCCCAGAATGTCCGCCTGTTTGAACGTCAAGATGTTATATACAAATTTTTAGTTGACCAATTCACCGCCCAGAATGCTATGTATGCTCAATTGTACCCGGGAGTTAATCTTAGCCATTTCCCTACTGCTCCTATTTTACTTGTGTTTCCCCCTTCTGATCAAGAGATGAGCGAGGATGATGCTGATGCGCCCGAGGAATAAGCTCGTCAGAGAAGTCATATATTTATATTGTTATATTTTTCGCATGAGGACATTGCTTTTTATAAGTTTGGTGGTAGTTTAGTTACTATTTGCATTAGTAGATGTCATGTGTTAAGTGTTGCATTTAGGATTGCACATTAATTCCAGCTGTTTAATAGTTTAAGTAAATTCGGGGCCAATGATGAAATTAAAATTGCATGAGCAAGTCTAGTATGGATTGTTAAGTTGGTGATGTGATTTTCTTGACATGATTAAAATCTTTATCTATTTGAAACTGATATTGTAAAGATAGAATATGTTAAGAAACAACCATGTGGGTTGATTAAGTTTAAATGGATAGATAATAGAATTCTAAAGGATAAATACTAGTTGAATGAAAGAACAACATGAATAGCTAGTGATGGCTTAAGTTAGACATGAATTTAAGTTTGGGGGAAATAATTGGAGTATATAAGCTTTTAAAAAAAATTGTGGCTAGTTTTGTTTCGGGGCCTTTGTTACTTGAGCATGTAAGCCCGAGGGAGTGTCTCTACACCTAGCGCCCTAAGGTCTTATATGGTATGGGAGTTGTTGGTCGAAAGCTTGCTAAGGGTTAACACTGTTAGCCTAATGGAATGAGACATTGCACAGTCATGGGAAATAAAAAAATTTGAATAAAATGGGAAAAAGTGCAAAACAGCCCCCGTTAAAAAAAATAAAAAATATATATAAATAAGTATAAAGCATAAGTATTCCATTTTGACCCTTGGACTTTGGTAATTGTTTGATTTTAGCCGAATCGAGTTTATTTGAGGAGTTCTCGAGTTTACACTATATAATGCCTTCTAAGAAATCTATTATGTTTCGTATTTTGCTTTTTATCAGTTAGCATGGTTGTTGAACACACACACACGATATCAGTAATAACAGGTTTAGATTTGCTGATTGTTGGGATATTATTGATCTGTCTTGATATGATGTACTAGCGTGTTATTATGATTTTTCTGAGGCCTAATGAATACATGGTGTTCTATTCGATTGTTGGAATTATAAACATGTAGTTAGTTATATGTGCATATGCATGGGTTATTTAGTTTTTCGTGCTGCATTGGGTTTTGTCGCTTGAGGACAAGCAACAATTTAAGTTTGGGGGTATTTGGTGATTGGGTAATATATCCATGAATTGGATATACTTGGGCTTAAATTATTGTATTTTCAAGTCTTTTAGAAGAATTTTTATTATGTTTATTTATTGTTTTGCAGATTTAGGGGATACAGGGACGAGTTGGGAATTTGAGCAAGATAATGGCAAATTTGTAAATTATTTTAGTTCTAGCGTCGGGGCGCTCTAAATGAACTATTGTTCAGCGCCGGGGCGCTAAAGTACGGATCTAGTTGACCAAGGCGCATGCATGGGAAGAATTTGATGTGGAATAGGAAAAGAGGTAAGACATTGATTGGGATTAGGACTGAGGCAACATGGAGAAAGAGTATACAAAGACCAATTAACTGATCACTTGGCATCATAAACCATAATTGGAGGCTAATCAGGAATCATTTAAAGATCGAAGCTTGGGAGATTATCTTTTAGAGTTTCTTCTTCTTATTAATTTCAGATTGTGTAATTCTTTAAGGATGATTTTCATGAGATTGGTTGTTATATTTTCCATTATGAACTAATTCTTTTATTAAGGCTACAATTGAACATTTTATGTCTATGAATTAATATTTGATTTATTCCAATTATTTATGTCAAGGTGAATTGTTTATTATGCCTTGTGTGTATTGATTAATTATTTGGCCAGTAATTACCGTGTTACTCTAGAAGGATTCAGAAGATGAAATCTAGGATTGGAACTAGACATGATAACATGTATGCTTGATTATTTGCATGAGATGAATAATTAGGGTCGTGAATGGAATAGGAATATTTGTTCACTGCATGTAACAAATTGGGAATTGGAACTTAATGGGTTTAATTTAATTATTTTGCATAGGAATATCGCAAGATTAATTGAATTGAATAAAAGTTAACTGATCACTTGGGAAAGGGCTTTTAACACTTAGAATCACTATTAATAATTCAGTAGGCATAGTAATTGGATTAATTAGATAATTGGTTTATAGTTCATAATTGGGGATATTATAGTCTTAACCTTTATTTATCTGAATTCATTCGTCGAGTCTTAATCTTTATTTATTTAATTGAATTAATTTTAGGGTAATCTATTTTTAATTTAGTAATTTAGTTTTCTTAATTAGATAAATCACACTTTGCAGTTTGTTTAAATAAAATTGAATTGATTTAGTGCTAGTAGTTGGAATTTATTGATTGGAATTCTTTGTGGGATCAATACTTAATTTTATCACTTTATTACTTGTTGACTGTGTATACTTGCACAGATAATTGATTGTGAAATCAAGCAACAAGTTTTTGACAAGGGGTGATGACATGGGATAGGTTTAAGGAGATATTCTTTGAGACCTATTTCCCAGAGAGTTCGAAGAATCAGATGGAGGTGCAGTTTCTGGAACTGAAGTAGGGAACAATGATGGTATCGGAGTATGCCTCAAAATTTAATGAATTGGCGAGGTTTGCGCTATATCAAGTCAACACAGATGAGCGCAAGGCTAGGAGGTTTAAGCAGGGACTGAAGCTCTGGTTGTACAGTAGGGTCTCCCTATTCCAGCTGAAGACATTTACAGCGGTGCTTGAGAAAGCAATTCTCATTGAGGGTGGAGGCGAGGCCGTGACAAAGTACAATCAAGAACAAAGAAAGAAGAAGAATGAGGGTGAAGGTAAGAATGCCGGTGGTAGTGGTGGAAATGGTAACAATAACCTGAAGGGAAAATGGAATGGAAATGTGGGTTCTGGAAACCAGCAAGGTAATCAGCAGAAGAAGAAATTCGAAGCATGTTCTACGTGCAGAAAGTGTCACACGGGTGTGTGCTTAAAGGGGAAGCGTGTATGCTTTAACTGTGGCCAGGAGGGTCACATTGCCCCAAATTGCAGTCTACCCAAGAAGAATGTTTGCTACACGTGCGGGTCAAAGGATCATTTTTCTCGTGAGTGCCCTAAGAAGAAAGCTGAAGAGATGACGGGAAACAAGGGAGGTAGCAGTGGAGGCATATTGACCATTGCGGGACCAACGTCATCCAACAGACCCACAGCCAGAACCTTCAACATAACGGTGCAGGATGCAGTGCAATCAAAAGATGTTGTGTCAGGTATTATCCCAATCAATGATATTGATGCTTATGTATTATTTGATTCAAATGCTACTTGTTCATTTATATCTGATGAGTTTGCTAAGAGGTTAGGATTTCCTAGTGAAGAATTGAATTTCCCTTTAAACATAGAAATTGCGAATAGGGAAGTGATTCCTGTTAGGTTCGTATACAAAAATTGTAGGGTGAACATTAAGGGAAATGTCATGGTGGTAGATTTAATTCCAATAAAACTGGGAGAGTTTGATGTTATTTTAGGAATGGATTGGCTGTTCAATTATGGAGTGATAATTGATTGCCAAAAGAAATGTGTAAACCTTTTGACTCCATCAAAGGTAGTTTTCTTTGGTAGCAGATCTCCAAGACATACGAGATGTCTGACGATTATGCAGGCCAAGAAGTTGTTGATTCAAGGCTGTGTGGGTTATTTAGCTTACATAGTCGATACTCAGAGGACGTGGTGAAACTATAAGAGATACCAATGGTTAGAGAATTTTTAGATGTGTTTCCGGAGGATTTGCCAGGACTTCTGCCTGACCGAGAGATTGAGTTCGTGATCAACTTAGCGCCAAGAACTGCTCCAATATCGAAGGCCCCGTACAGAATGGCTCTGGTAGAGATGAAGGAACTGATGGTACAACTGCTAGAACTGTTAGATAAGAAGTAAATTTAGCCGAGTGTGTCACCGTGGGGAGCGCCGGTGTTATTCGTTAAGAAGAAGGATGGGTCAATGTGTCTTTGCATTGATTATATGGAATTAAACAAAGTCACTATTAAGAATAAATATCCATTGCCAAGAATAAATGACTTGTTTGATCAATTGAAGGGTGCTAGATATTTCTCAAAAATAGATTTGAGAAGTGGGTATCACCAAATGAAAGTAAGAAAGGAGGATGTACCAAAGACGGCAATTAGAACTCGGTATGGACATTATGAATTTTTGGTGATGTCTTTTAGTTTGACAAACGCCCCTGCAGCATTCATGGATTTGATGAACAGGGTGTTTAAACCATTCTTAGACAAGTTTGTGGTGGTATTCATTGATGACATTTTGGTGTACTCCAAATCTCAAGAAGAATACGTGGAACACTTACATTTGACGTTGGAGACGCTAATAAAGGAAAAGTTGTACGCGAAATTCTCTAAGTGTGAATTTTGGCTAGAACGTGTACAATTCCTTGGGCATGTGATTGACAAAGATGGGATTTCAGCAGATCAGTCAAAAGTTGAGGCCATAATCAATTGGGAAGAACCAAGAACACCTTCGGAGGTGAGGAGTTTCTTGGGACTAGCCGGCTATTATAGACGGTTTATCCAGGATTTTTCCAAGATTGCCACTCCGCTAACAAATTTGACAAGGAAAGCTATAAAATTTGTTTGGACGGAGAAGTGTGAAGAAATTTTTCAAGAATTAAAAAAGAAGTTAAGTGTGGCACCTGTGTTGTCATTACCAGATAATACAGGAAATTTTGTGGGGTATAGTGATGCCTCACATAAATGGTTGGGTTGTGTTCTTATGCAGAACGGAAAAGTTATTGCTTATGCATCAAGACAATTGAAAGACTACGAGAAAGGATACCTGACTCATGATTTAGAGTTGGCTGCAGTGGTATTTGCTCTAAAAATATGGAGACATTATCTTTATGGAGAAAAATGTGAGATCTACACAAATCATAAGAGTCTGAAGTATATTTTCACTCAAAAGGACCTAAACATGTGTCAAAGAAGATGGATGGAATTGATAAAAGATTACGATTATGAGATCTTTTATCATCCAGGCAAAGCGAATGTGGTTGCAGATGCTTTAAGCAGGAAAGGTCAGAAAAAGTTGATGTTGATAACCACTCAAGTGGAGCTTATTTTAGCAATGATAAAGCTAGAGTTGGAAATTAAATTTCCAAAGGAATCCGATGAACAACTATTCTAGATAGAAACTAGTCCAACTTTGGTAGACAAGGTAAGGAATGCTCAACTACAAGATAAAGAATGTGGGAAGACCAAGAAGAAAGTGGTTGAGGGTAATGAAGATAAATACACGATTGATGTCTAAGGGTTACTGAAATTCGAGGGAAGAATTTAGGTTCCAGCAGTACCAGATATTAAAGAAGAAATCTTGACCGAAGCTCATAACTCAAGATATTCGATACACCTGGGAAGTACGAAGATGTATCAAGATTTACGATGACACTTTTGGTGGCCAACCATGAAAAGAGATGTCGCAGAATGTGTTGCGAAATGCTTGACATGTCAAAGAGTCAAGGCCGAGAATCAACGACCAAACGGATTACTTCAACCATTGGAAATACCAGAATGGAAGTGGGAACACATCACAATGGAGTTTGTGGTGGGTCTCCCAACTACTAAGAGAGGATACGATGCGATTTGGGTGATAGTGGATAGATTAACGAAATCAGCACACTTTTTGCCAATAAAGATTAGATTCAATCTTGATTATTTGGCAAAGTTGTACGTTAAAGAAATCGTTTCAAGACATGGAGTTCCAGTGTCAGATAGAGATCCGCGGTTCACATCAAACTTCTGGAAGAGACTACAAGAATGCATGGGAACACAGTTGAGAATGTGTACGGCATATCATCCGCAAACAGATGGCCAAAGCGAATGAACAATCCGGACGTTGGAAGATATGCTTAGAGCATGCATCATGGATTTCAAAGGGAGCTGGGATGAACATTTACCATTGGTGGAATTTTCCTACAACAACAATTACCACGCAAGCATCGGCATACCGCCTTACAAAGCATTATACGCCAGGAGGTGCAGAACTCCACTGTGCTGGGATGAAGTCGGTGAACGTCAACTATTAGGACCAGAAGTAGTACAGCAAACTGATGAGGTTGTTAAACTCATCAGGACAAAATTGGTAGCTGCTCAAGACAGACAGAAGATGTATGTTGATCAACACAGACAAGATTGTGAATTCAATGTAGGAAATTTTGTGTTCTTAAAAGTTTCTCCTTGGAAGGGAAAAATTCATTTTGGTAAAAAGGGAAGGCTAAGCCTGAGATTTATTGGACCCTTCGAAGTGCTACGAAGAGTAGGAGAAGTGGCTTATGAGGTAGCTCTACCTCCAGAGTTGGAAAACATCCACAATGTTTTTCATGTTTCGGTGTTACGACCGTATAAACCCGATTACAAGCACATGATCGAGTACGAACCATTGCAGTTTGATAAAGACTTGTCTTATGAAGAAGTTCCTATCCAGATAGTTGACAGGAAAGAACAAGTGCTCAGGAATAAAGTAATACCTTCTGTTAAGGTGATATGGAGGAACCACAATGTTAAAGAAGCTACGTGGTAACTCGAAGATAAAATAATGAAATATTACCATGAGTTATTTGTTTACTCTGTGTCATCGATTCTGGGGACAGAATCTTTGTAAGGAGCGAAGAATCTGACGAATGATTTGCTTGAGTTGTGATTCTGGGGACAGAATCCTTGTAAGGAGAGAAGGATGTAACAATCTAAAAATTTAAATTGTAATTTTAAATATTTATTGAATTATATAAATATTTAATTAATGTGTTTATTGAAAGTAGTATGCACACAAGCCAATCATGTTTGATGATAAAGCATATACTTTGTAACAATCTTATTCATTTATTAATAAAAAGTATTAATTTATTAAAGGCTTTTAATTATCTACATGATGTCGCTTTTTATAATATGTGATAAACCCATAGTTTTAAGCAATGCTTTTAGAATAATGATGATGATCATTCTAATGAGATCTAAATTCTTAGAAAGCTTAAAAACTAAAATAGTTCCCAATCATTGGATTACTAAATTGGGGATTAGTGAATCCGGATAGATTGGTACATACGTTGCTTGCTCATTGGATGAGGATGATTGATCTCATGATCATTTGTGTGGAGACACTAAAGCAAGTATGTAGGTGCTTATTAGAGAATAAGTTCACTTTGAACGTGGCTCGCTAAGGAATACCTAATGGAGTTTTATTTGCTGTCAATAGAATTCTGTAGTGATAGTAGTACAAGTAATCCTTGGACTTGAGATCATCATAGTATCTTATGTATGATGAGTTATACTTTGACTTATTCCTTAAGACCCTTAGGGTATATCAAAGGGTATGCTTGGGTATAATAAGTTGTACATGGAGATAATGTATGATCAATAAAGAATCTACCACTTCTAATAAAAGAAGAGAAATGTCCTATGTGATTCGATAAATGACAACCCAAGAGTCCTTGGCCAAAGGCGTAATGAAATTAGAAAGGAGTTTCTAATTTGAATTATTTGAGTTAGTGCATTTAAGAGTCGAAATACATATAATTAAATAAAATAAGACTTGACAAAGTAATTTCATGCCTTATATTTAATTAGGGACATTATATGGTGGAAGGATTGAATTATACGGTAACTATTTGCTCAAAGGTTCTTTAATGATTAATGTTGAAATCTATATTATCCGGAAAGTCGCTGATCGCTAGGGAGCTTATCCTTATCAGAATAAATATTATTTATTTAAATAAATTAATTATTAATTTATTTATTTAAATAAGATTAGAATTGTTCTAATTGATTTATTCACAACCTAGGTTTAATATGGAGAACCTAAAGGGTCACACCATAAAAGGAAGAATAATTATTTAAGAAGTTAATGGCATAATCGTAATAATATAGTTAAGTATATTTAATTTAATCTATGGTGATAGAATAAATTAAATAGCTTAATATTTATTATTTAATATTTTAGAAATATTAAATATAAATTAATAAGAGGAGTCTTATTAATATTATTACAATTATTATTATTTTAATTTCTAAAAGAGTTTAGAAATTAATTTAATATAAGTACTCTCATTTATTCCTAATTGGATTAGGAAGGAAAATTAGTTAAAAGAGTTTAATTAATTATCCCTAATTAGATTAGGGAGCTTAATTAATTAAAAGAATTTAATTAATTAAATAAATCCCAATTCCTTAATTGTTAAGGTGGGTTGCCCACATCTATAAATAAGAGGAGTCTTATTATGGGTGTAAGGGGTTGTTGACTTTTACAACGTAATAATTCCAATTTGTGGGAGAGTACCCTTTTCTATAGAGATAGAAAACTAGGGTTTGAGCCAAATACACCATCTTCTTGAATTCTTTATTTTTCCTTGGTGGATCACCTCTAGAGGCCAAACGCTTGGGTGGCTAACGTTGATCTAAGGAAGGAACCAAACCCGGTGGATTCAAGTTGAACGCGAAAAGGATTGGAGGTGAACTCGTACCTGAGGAAGATCGATCTTCAAGGGTATGATTCTCATTCGTTATCTTTTTCGTTTAATTAATAATTGTGCATAAAGGGTGATCCGGGTATATGGTTTGTAAATTTTTTAAACTCTGATTTTATCTCGCTTCCGCATTATTTTGCAATTTGATTGCATCCATGAATATTACAAACCTAACATTTATTGTAAGAATAAATATTTGTTTAATTTGATTTGATTATTTATTTGTTAAATAAATAATTAATGAGTTAAGGAAATTAATTATTATGAGATAATATTCTAATTCAATAATTAAGTTAGAGAGTTGATAGGGATTAAATGGATTATTATAATGTTCTTAATTTAATTTGGTAATAAAAGTGTGATAATAAACTATGCTACAAATGAGTTATTAAAATAAATTAAGGAAGTTTAATTCAGTTTTTGCCAAACAAGGTTTAATGAATGTTAAGTCTTTAATTTAAACATGTTTTACCAAACAAGGCATAAGGATTTAATTGATTAAATTTGAAAGTAGTTAGCCAAACAAGCCTTATGGATTTTGATTTTCAAAAATAAAAATATCTGATGTCAGTTATAGATATATTTATATTATATAATTAATACCTATATTATTATTTACGTTATAATTTTAGTACGTAAGATTAGAATAGAGAAGAAGAACACAGAAGAAGAAAAATAAGAAAAATTAAGAGAGAATTGGGAGAAGTCTAGAGAGATTTTTGAGAGAGGAATTGTGAGAAGGAAACTTGCAATCAAAAGGTAGCTATCATCTTCTAGAAAACAAAGGTATCATCTTACTCTTTTATTTTTTCAAAAATTGTAGTTTTCTTCTATTCAAAAATCCTCTGTAAAACATTATGAGGGTTGAATTAATTGTTACATATAGTTTTTATATGATAATTGGTTGTTATAAAGTTGTTTTCATTAGTTTATAGATGAGTTATAGTAAATTAATTCATGTTATGTATTTATTTACGAATGAAATCATATTACAGTGAATTGGTATTAATATATGTGAATAGGGCTTAGTTTAAAGTAAAATTGAGTGTTAATTCTTTGTATAACATATAATTTGACTATTGATTTTGAAAGAAGATGAAGAAACTAAAACATAGTATGTTGAATTAACTGTTTTGGTTGAAAAACAAAATCACAGTGATGATTTTCACTGAAACTTTCAGAAAGTGAAGTTTTAGCAAAAATAGTGAAAATTAACGGTTGTAATCTTGATGTTTATGTTGTTTAGGTGGTTAGAAACGTGTTAGAAAATATTAGTTTATGTTTTTGTAAACATATTACACCTTGGGTAGATTGGTATGATTGTTAGAAAGGAGTTTGTAGGCCTAATTTGGCTTTCTGTAGTGTTCTAGAGCATAAATCACAAAAACACAGAAGGGACCCCCACCCCGGTGGGCCCCCTAGTACAAAAACCCTCGCCCCGGTGGGGGGTAGTCTGCTTAGCCGAACTTTAGAAGAAAAAAAATAGACCGGGCATGTTTTACTAAAATGAGCATAACGTTTTCATACGAACTCCGATTGATGCGATTCAAGATGATCCGGAACGAGGACGAGTAGACCTATAACTTTTATTATTTAAGGTTTTCAATTTGAAATCGTTATTAAGGGTCAAAATGGCTATCTTTAGGAATGTTGTGCATTCGGAGGCAATTGGAGGGCGTCAGAATGCACAAATGCAAGTGTAATCCTTTATGTATTAGTATAACCTAATGATAACATGTCGGACATGTAATAGGATGTGTATCAAGTTGTTAATGTGTATATGGTGCAATGACATGATCACTTAAGTAGTTGTAATAAAGCTAAAATGTGATGCTCATGAAAAGATGTGATGTTGTTTAAACTTAAACTTAGTTAATGAGCTATATTAAAAGTGAGAAAGGAACTCATGAAGCTAATATTAGTGTAACTAATGTGTATTGTCAATACATATGGTATGTGTAGGACTTGTGGTGAACGTGAGTAGTGATTGTTGAACCTACACACAAGGCAAGTTTTCCTAACTCTAAACTTTCTCTGAGTAAGTTTTCTAACTCTAAGCTTTCTTTGTGCAAGTTTCTTAACCCTAATTATATTGTGCAAGCTCCTAAACCTTCTCTTGATATTGAGCCAATCTTTAACTTGTTATTTAGCATGCAAATTTCTACATTTTGATACACTAATGTTGAGCAAGTTTTATCGTTCAACTTACTATTTATTATGCATGCTTAAGACTCAACTCTAAATAAGGTTTTAACCTTAGCTTAACATTGTTCAAGCAAGGTATGTTACGTTATTCAATACTTATGCTCTTAGACTATTCCTAAAGCATGACCTTCGTATACAATGTTGATTCACTTATGAATTATTCCATAGCATAATGTTATTACAGTTTTATTCAACTAATCCTTAGTTGATGTTCGTGAACTCTAAATTACCTTAAAACTTATCCAAACCAAACTTACTTTGGTGCGGACTCATATTCTAAATGCTGAGATGAACAACCTTATTATAGTGGATAACTTATGCATAGCGTTAAAATGTTTTTGCACAATACATTGTACGAAGGGCTGATCCCCCTAAGTACGAGGAGTCCTTATAGTCTTACGACTATTAAAGTTTAAGTTGAAAGAATACTTATAACTATGGACATAGTTCGTGGTCTTTTGACCCTCAGTTATATATTTCAAATTATGTTCCTGACTATTATAATTGATGAAATACCTTATTCATTTTCTATTGAGCCTATTCATTTGGCAATTGATATGATATTTATTCATTGTCATTTTAAGTGAGCTTTGTTTGCTCACTCTTGCTTATATAAACACTAAAGCTAAAGTTGAGAAGGTTGATGAACCTATAACCAGTAGAGGGAAAGGGAAGATAAGCAAGTTTTGAAGACTTATAAAACTGTTGACTATTATTTTGTTGAACTTTATTTTAATTTGATGATGTATTTATTTAATTTTCTGCATATGATGTTTGTAATTAAAGGTTAGATAACCTGGGAGATTTTGTTGGATTTATTGATGTAACCCTTTAATGGGAAGGTTAATTATTAAACTTTATTATGTTTGGGTAGTTAGATATGCATGTTTTTGTCAAGTGAAAACCAAATCTGGTGGAAATGAAGTACCCGAATTTGGGGGTGTCACAGAGGTGCCGCAGCGCCAACCCAAGCATTAATCGCTGAATAGGAACTTTAGCTACTAGAGAGTGGCGCCGTAGAGCCACTGGTACAAAGAGATCGCGCACCGCAGCGCCGAGACTGGACCTTAGCTACTGTTAGTTGGCGCCGCAACGCCAATAGTGTATTGATGTCTGACGCCGCAGCGCTGGTAGTAGGCATTTGTTGAACATGTTGATTTCTAATCCCTAATTGATTGTCAACCAATAGTGGAGCATGTATGTACTTTATATACATGGTAAGACCAATCTTAAATAACTTATTTAGTGATGACTTTAGGAACATGAGCATTATTTAATAGAGATTAAACAAACACACGAGATATACGGAAGTAAAATGTATTCGAACTTTGGTAATTAAGCAATGATGATTGAGTCTCGATTAGTAACGTAAGACATTAACAAGCCGTAAGGAAGAATAGTAAGTCGAATTAACATTTGTTAATGAAATAAATTCAATTAGCACATAGAAGAGAAAGAAGCTTGTAAAAACAATGTGATAAGATTATTTGGTAGCTAATTATAGTGTGCTATGTGAATATATCATGTGGATACTGTAAATGCCAAGAATTGTTAAATATTATATTCGAAGACGCTTGAAGGCAAGTTTTCTAACGCTTGTCTAACCTTCGTGTTAGCCAAGTTTCTGTGATTCATGTGATGAGATGAATGAATTGTTTTACGAAAGGGTCAATGCCAGTTTTAACTTGGTTAGACTATTCTTAAGAGTTAGATTGATTTGTTTACAAGTCTTTCAATATAGAACTGTTAACGCTATTATATGCCAAGTATTTGGTACGGATTCAAAGGTAAATTTGTATATGAACAAATAAATGTATTTTTCATCGATTATTTGATGGGCATGTGAGATTGTCAAAACTTAAACGTAAACACATTTGACGGATGAGTGTTGATCAACATAGAGTACTACACTACAAAAAATAGACATTTGGCAATAATTTTTTGGGCAACAACTTATAAAGTCCTTGCCAAAAATGCATGTTTAGCAACGAAATTTGTCATTCGTTGCAGTTTATGAAAGGCTTTCATTTTTCGTAACGAAATTCATAATTAGCTTCGAAAAAATTAGATTAAAAATTGTTGGCGGGAAAAAACACTTTATTTTCTTTTTTTTGTCATTGATGAGATTTCTCCTCATAAATAAGCAACAAAAACTTTTTTGTTGCTATATTTTGTTGCCTAATATAGGCCACATTCATTGGAAAAAAAATTTTCCCGTTGCATATTTAATACATTTTTTTGCAACGACTAGTAAATTATTTCCTAAAATTAAGACAAACCCAATAAGCATGCCTCTTTTTAAATTTTTGTATTTATTTGGACACAATTTTATACAGTGGAATGTTTTACTCCGCCTGTCTCAAAATAAATGCCCAATTTTATTTTTTTTAAAGTTATAATTTTTGAAATTAAAATTGAGCACATATAGATATATTTTCTTATTTACAAAAATTAAGGTTTGTAGTTAATTGGATGTAGTTTATAATGATCATATTCGCACACTTATAATTTTGGAAATAAATATAATTAATTTCTAAAACAATTTATATGAAATTTTCTTGTAACTCGTTATTTTACAAATATACTTTTTGACAAGGGATGGGCAAGGAATCGAAATCGCTCCCGAAATTGCACCAAAAATCGACCAAACTGCACCGATTAAGCCGCATCAATGGTTCCGGCATAGACCAATTAATTTGCACCAATGGCGTGTAAGTTCTTTTTTAACTCTCCTTTTTCAAATTCTCCTCTTTCTTGACTTGTAAATTTTTTTTATAATCAAATATTAATTTCTCTTTATATCTTGAATTAGAGGGTGTTTGGCAATGACTTATAAGTTGGTCAAACTAAGTTATAAGTCATTTTGTTATTATTTAGTGTTTGACAATAACTTAAATTTTATCTTATTTTTTACTTATAAGGCATTATTAAATTTTTTTCATGCTTCATATGCTATATTTTTTATGTATTAGATAAATTTTACTACCATATATATATATATATATATATATATATATATATATATATACATTATTTTTTTCAAAATTTCTTGTCAAACTAAATAAAATACTAAACAAATCTCAACATTAACCTAAATATATACTAAGTAACTATGAATATTTTTATATATATATATATATATATATATATATATATATATATATATATGTGTGTGTGTGTGTGTGTGTGTGTGTTTGTGTAAACAAATATTCATATATTTATTTATAAATTTATCTCTAAATATTCATATCTAAATTTTATAAATTTTAGATGAAATATTTATAAATTTATAAATAAATATTTGTTTATAAATTTTAAAGATAAATTTATATGAATATTTTTTATAAATATTTATAAGAATATTTGTTTATATATATATATATATATATATATATATATAAAATATTCATAGTTACGTTATATAAATATTCATAGTTACTTTATATATATTTAGTTTAATGTGAATATTTAAGATGGGTATATATATAGATGGTAATAGAATTTATCTAATACACAAAAAATATAACATAAGAAGCAAAAATATCACAACTAGATTTCGAACCTAAGACCAATGGGTTATTAGGCCATTAAGCTACAACTGAGCCTTTCTAATTTATTAGTTAACTAAACTACCACCATAACTTGTAGCGGCAGACAATGCAGCACATGAGCAAATGAAGGGTAAATGAGTAATTTCTCATGTCGTTATAGCCTGTAGCGGCAGAGGGAAATCTATTTTAATCCATGACATCCAATGTTACGATCAACGGTATAGATTATGGTTGTTGAAATAGTACCCATGACAATCGATTGCCAAGAATGGGGGCCCATATATATAGCCATGTATATTCTATTTGTGCGCAGTGTTTCAAAACTGCGTCGTTTTGACATATTTGTTTTTAATTTCTGATTTGGGAGGAGATAAGCTATTTTTTAATAAATAAAAATAATCTGCCAAAATGACATAATTTTGGCAAACTATCCACAAATAAAATATACACAGTTGTGTATGACCATATTTCTCTATATATTAACTTACCAAACTATTATTATTAACTTGTTAAAATTTTTTACATAAAAAACTTAAATGCGATGTCGAGAGGGGAGGGCAATAGATAATATAATTTTGAAAAAAAATAATTAAATATTCAATGTAAACTTTTGAATTTAATTATAGATTATAAATATTGCAAATTTTAAAGTGTATATATATAGGATTCTAATTCATGGCAACCGATTGTTAGGAGTACTATTTCAGCAACCATCATCTCTATCGTTAATCAATATAATTTGTGACAAACGAGATTTTATAATTTAATTTTAATATTTATTGGATTAAATAAATATTTTTTGATGATTTAATTATTAGATTAAATAATTAATTCATAAAATTGTGGTAGATTAGTTTAATTATATGTGTTATATTTATTAAATTAATGTGGAAATTTTTATTATTCAAGTATGTAATTATGTGAGCTTATTGAATTAAAAGAAATATTTAATAAGCCTAATATTATTTTAATTAATTTAATAATTAATTAGAGAATTAATAAATTTGACATAATTCATAAACGAGAAATTTATTTATGTGACTATATGAATTAAATGAGAAATTATTATATTTTATTAAATTAAATAAGATATTAGATTTATTGTGTAAATGAGCGTGACATTATATTTAACTATAGTATAAGAAGTTTATCAAATTAATGGGAATGACTTATTTTGAATAGTCAAACAAGGCCTTAGTGGGGGTTGAGAGCAGTTAACCCATGATTGAGTAACTGACCACCAACACGCCAGTTCTTATAATGCATCGAAGCTTATTATTTGTTTATGTCGACGCCGGGATTTTTGAGTGTCCTTTTCGTTACTTGTTCTTTTGGTGTTCTCATGTTAATGTGAGATTTGTTTGAAAAAACAAGTGAAAAAGGTCCCATACATGTATAATGTCGACGATTTTACTTTAAGAGTCGCCATTGATGTATTTAATCGGTCAGCACTAACGCAATCGAAAAGGTTTGCACATCGACCCAATGATTTGACACTCGCTAGACTGGCGAATCTGTGAAACCGAGATTCATTTTGGGTCCGGGGCTTGATTATGCGGAGGAAGGTGTTAGGCACCCCGACATCCGTGTTACTACTGGTGACCACCACTTTTCAAAGAAACTGCTATATGAACGTGTATGAGTGATCAATGTGCAATTATTTGGAAGTAAGCAAGACTGCCTCGTTACTACCTATATATATATGGGTTTTGATTTTATAGAAAATTCAGCTTTTAAACAAGATATAGCAATCTCGTTTTGTAAAAGAGGTTTTTCAAACCATGTGCTCAATAGTAATTGAGGCCTTTGATGCTTCCATTTTATTATTAAATGTTCGACTTGTTTGCTTTTATTTTTGAGATGCGAAGCATTCTCGAGAAAATAATATACAGCAGTGTCGAACTCCTCATGGGCATGACAACCATCCAAGGAAATTCGATTAATCGTAAAAATAATGTACAAGTCGCCATAAATTGAAAAATGTCCATCATGGGAACCAATCTAGATTCAAGAGATCAATCAGTGATCACATGATTCTTAGGCTCACATGATACCGTAATTTGTATGGAAAGGAGTAAGCGCTATATATATAAAAGTCAGAAATATATATATACGCATATGATCAACCACCACGAAGTAACTCCATGGGGATCGAAAATATAAATATATAAAAGCGGTAAATATATATATATATATATATATGATATGATCAACCACCACGAATAAACTCTGTGGGACAAAATGTAAATAAAGTCATAAAAGCGATCAACCGCCATAAGTAAACTCCAGCGGACAACGAAAATGTAAATAAAAAGCTATAAAAAGGCCACGTAAGTAAACTCTGTGCTGACAGAAATGTTAATATATATATATATGTATATATATATATATATAAAGCAAAAATACCGGATGTAAATCCAGTGCTCATCTGATATGTCCGATAATAGTTATATATATATATATATATATATATATATATATATATATAAATAAAGTAAATGCACCCTGATGTAAAATCCAGTGCTCATCGATATGTCCGACAACAATTATATATATATATATATATATATATATATATATATATATATATATATATATATATAAGTAAATGCACCGAGATGTAAACTCTGTGCTCATCGATATGTCCGATAACAATTATATATATATATATATATATATATATATATATATATATATATATATATATAAAAAGTAATAAACACTCTGCATCAAGTTCAGGCTCAATCGAGGCATAACTCGATAATGTTAGTCCATATATAAAATATATACATATATATAAGTATATATATATGACGTATGTAATGAAAACCACGGATCAAGTCCGCAAACGCACACAACACACGACTTTTAATGTGTATAACAGTGTGTGCTAATATGAGAAGAAGGCTTTATATAATGTGAAAAGGCTTACAGTGGGATGTCAATGTAGATTTCTATGACTTTAAATAGATAAACACTCAGCTTCCCCCGGATAAAAGATAGCTATATGTTAGCTAACAAGTGTTTAAAGATGAGGAAACACTCAAAAGATGTGTATACAAAGTAAAATGGACAGGGCTTCCTCGCTTTTTTCTCTCTCTCCTCTCTCTCTCAAATGGTCCCCAAGGCTCATATATATAGATTGAATGGTCATAGTACACACTGCAGTAGCCATGGGCATTGTACTCGCGGTGGGTCGTGGTGCATCCGAGCCTCATGTCCCCCGTCGTCTCGTAGTAGTAAGTGCACTCATGCCGTCGTAATGTCCGCCAAACTTGCGTAACTTCAATCCGAGCATCCGAATGAGGTATATCTAACCTTCTTCAGACCGCTTGTGTCGAGAGTTACGCAATGACATGGATTAGAGGTTGTACGATGTCAGGAAGAGGGGTGTATGCCCATGGTCTTCAAGCTTCAAATTCTATCCAATGTACTGCCACACGTAATAGTCACTCGGGATTGTTACTCCTCGGTTCTTGTGGGACATTGTTGTATGTATATATGTATGATTGTTACTCTTCGCCAGGATTATCGCCGGTTTGAGTTAAAAATAGATGTTGCTCAGGGTTACATTTGAGATTGGACTACTTGTTGGTATGCCGCGATATCATCTTGTGAGAGAAAGTGTTGAGGTGGCAAGATGACGTTTGACTCCTCACCGGGGTTATCGCCGATTTGAGCGGAAAGCAGATGTTGCTCAGGGTTACTTCTGAGATTGGACTACTGCAAGTGTTTAAATGTCGTAAGGTCATCTTATGGATGTGCTCGCTTCCCGCTGTTAGCCCCGGTCCGAGAGGTATGAGTGCCTCTCGCAGAGGTCTAAGCTCAAGTCGATCGCATGTGTTTTGGAACAAACAATTTCGAGTTATCGCCGTAATCGCAAAAGCATCCTCGGGGCTATCACCAAGGATGGAGTCGCTACTCTCCCAGTTAGTTAGTTCTGGGGGCGAACCGAAAGGTCATGGTGTTATCGCCGAGATGTAACTCGCCCTCTCTCCTGTTGTTGCTTGGTCTTTTGATTTGCATACCTCGGGGTTATCTCTGAGATTGGAAATGATGTTCCCGGTGTGTGTTCCGGGGTTTGAAATGACATTCCTAGTTTGTGTTCTGGGTTGGAACCGATGTTCCCAGTTTGTGTTCCAGGTTGGAACTGAACTTCCGGTAGTATCCGGAATGGATGTAAACTGTCTTCCAGGGTTATCTCCGAAAGACGAATCTGCCCTCCTGGAATGTTAGTAACAGGCATGTAGAAAATTTTGAGTGTCTACAGATGCCCCTCTTTATCATATTCATGCAATGCAAGGCATGGATAGGATAAAGAATCCTAGACACTTGAAATGCAAGCAAGATAAACATGATGTTATATGCAGCAACACGATGGAAATGTATGATGCATGATTTCCAGGTAATCCTATTGGGATGACAATCAGTGATGGCTTGGACATGCGATCCAAGTCTCCAAGGATGTTGACGTTGGGGTTATCACCAAAGTCTTGAATCCTAGACATTGCCTTATATTCCATAGAGGTACATCTTATGTGTAAGAGATCTGTTGGGATAAAGTTTTGTCTGTTTGAGGATGTGTATAACATAATCCCTCATTCTATCGGAGTTACTTCCAACAGTTTTGTTGATGTCAGGGCTGCCCGACCTTCGTCGATGTGTGTATCACTAGATAGATCCCTGATGGGTGCTCTGTAAAGGTTATTTGACCTTCATTGATGTGTGTGTCAATGGTAGCATTACGTTGTAACCCCCACCGGGGATACGTGGATGAGTTGCTTCGGGGGGTTTACGTTGCCATCTACCGATGACGTTTCTTTGACCTTCATGTTGTGTATCAATGGTCAGATCATCAACGGGGATACGACATCGAGGTTGCTTGACCTTCATTGATAGTATTAATGGTTGCATTATATTATAACCCCACGGGATACGTGGATGCTTGAAAGATGTGTGTTGTAACCCCACGGGAGGTTTCATATTTCATGGTTTTATGCGTTGTAACCCCCCCGCCGGGGATGTTTAGGGTCAGGACCTACAAATGATAGCATCGGACCTTTGTGGGGGTATTGTTTGCATGATCTATGAAAAAGTCGATCTCATTGGTATAGTATACCCTCGCATTCAAAGCAAATACCAATCGAGACGACGGAGTTTAACTCGATCGACAAGAAACCGTGATTTCCTGCTATTCCGCTCAATCACAGTAGCATTTTTATTCCCGATTTGGCTTTTTCACCAGGTGACCTCCTTTCAGCAACTCTAACTCGAGTGAGCCGGAGGTGTGGGACCCATGTAGAGTGTCGCAGTACACTGCGCAGGAGCGCAGTGAGCTCATGCTACCAACCGCGCTTCATGTATAAGCGAATGGTTTGCTTTCATAAGTCATTTTCAAGTCACAGCAATGAAGGAAATCTGAGAGCTCTTCTTCGATCCGCCGAGTTCGGGCAACTTTCTTCATATTCTCGCCACCGCATAAGCGCTCTTCACTCGTCCCGGTAACGTATGCATGTATTTTTTTCCAATTTCTATCCGCTGAAAATGACTTATCACATGAAATGCATTTAGACACATAGTAGTGAATATGCATGCCGATATGACTTGATAAAAAATATTCAACATAGCAAATGTTAGTATTAAACCATGTCAAATATAATGATGTGAAAAAATTTGACTTTTGAAATAAATCAAATTGGCACCTTTTACCGCTATTTCTTATCCTATTTGAGGACAAATGAGTAAAGGTAGAAAAGTAAAATAATCCCGTAATTAGACTACACTTAACGGATTTTTACCGTGATGTGATTAATGCATGTAGGATGTATATGATGACCGTATAGGTGTGCTACTCGAATGGCCACCTAGTCATGCTTATGTGTATGTGGATAGTCCCATTTACAAAGGGGGCTATGGCAAAATTTTCCCAAAATGTAGGTATTGGGTAGTCATGCATTTTTAACTCTCATAGATGTATGTATGTTAAAATAATGCATTTAATCATAGAATGCAAAAAGCTCCGTAAGAAATTTACCACACCCTTTCTCGAGGTGATTTGAGACTTGTTGTCCGTATATTATGGATCCGGATCAACCGAAAGCAGTTCCCGCAGGACCACTTCGTGTACGGAGGAGAGCTTTCGAAGAGCCTCAACGCCGCTTTTGTTAGATGACAAATTCGCCGCTTGGTGGAGGCGGTGATACGTCCTATTCGGGTTAAAGTGCCGAATGTCGAGGACGAGGAGGAGGATGTACCGATCGAGGTTCCTACTCCTGCTGTACGTGTTCCCCGTAGGGAATTTCCAAGTATTCAAGTGGCAAACCCAAATCTTCTGGGTGACTTGAGTAGGCATCCTTCAGTATACCTGCACGCAAACGAGGTATGAAGTTAGATCTTTAATCTTCCTTATTTCCTATCATTGAGAGAGTCAAGGATTCTGATGTTGATCTCATTTGATGTAGGTTCCCGCTTCACACATTTCGAGGGAACTGGGTTTAGCATCCACTCTATGTATCGTGCTTTGCATGATGACTACAGAGCGATCGCCCATGGTCAGGGATTTGGGATGTTCTTCTCCATTCTACCCCATCATCGTCCCCGGGGTTACCTCGTGGCATTGTCTCGAAAGCGGTGGTTTCACCGCACTCACCACTCCATTTGTTGGATCGTGAGGTGGTGATGATGATGCCGATGGATCGCGCTTATCATGTATGGAGTTTGAGGGGAGCCAAGCGTTTCGCATCGGCGGATATCACCCCTACCGCCATCGATCCTTGTTGGGAGTTCCGCGAGAGGCTCTCAAGGGCGTGGATTGTTCAGACGGTCCTTTGAGCATAGATGCTATGAGCGGCCGCTGAGTGAGCCCATACCCGATGACGTGAGAGTCGTGGATCGCATTCTTCTGCGATTGTTCCCGATGATCATTAGGGGTCGCTTATAGCAGAGATAATTCCTCTACGGTGTCCTTCGCTTTGATCGCACGCCACTCGACACGTGGGACCAGATAGAGAGTATGATTGGGGTTCCTACACCTTTGCCTATTTCCTCGTGGGAATGCGCATGCGATCGCAGGGCTTGACCGAGGCGTGGTTAGGATTCTACCCATTTCGCCGTGTGAGTATTTCTCTTGTCTTTTCCCATGTATAGGTTAAGAGCGTCGACGACACGTGCAGATGTTTACCTTTTCAGGTCAAGGCGCTTTGGGCCTATGAGAGGCTTCCTTGTTTGCGTCCCCGTGAGTGTGTTTGGTTTAGACACCTATCCACGAGGACGGAGATGGCATCATTCCATACTGGCGGAGGTCCCTGTTGATGAGGGTTTCACTCATTGTCGCCTACAGCTGGAGTTGTTGACAGCCGATGTCATCACATGGATTCCCTACTCTGGAGAGCATTTGGGAGTTAGTTTTGAGGATGGGTACCCGACTGGAGTAGAGTACGTCATTTCCACCCGCAGGATTCTCTCTTCACAGATGGAGGATGGGAGCTCTATTTAGGAGAGCGTGCTATTAGGAGCACTACAAGAGAGATTCATATGCCGATCTTGCCTCCCGCCAAAGCGTTATCGGCCTATTTCAGCAGTCACCCATCATCGACATCCCATTGATGGGGATCGACGGCTTTTACATTGTCAAAGGGGCCCCGGTCTCGTGAGATGTTCCAAAGATTGGTGGATCCTCGCACTATTGGAGCTCGCACCCGCGCCACACGCTTTATGGGGATATATGGTTCCGTGATCCGTGATGATGATGGATTGGCTAGCCGTGTCGTAGATCCGACTCATGTGACATGATTGATGATCGACCTCGACAAATGGACCGATCACATCTTTTTTCATTCGACATCCGGGCAGTAGATCCTTCGAGGTAGATACTTTTGATCCTTCCAGCCTCAAGCTACCGCCCCTCAGTGACCCATATGGCTTTGCCGCATGATCCCTCCTCAGATTACCGACATCCCCGTAGATAGAGATCCAAATGACTCAGAGGAGTTACATCGTGGATGTGATCGATGATATACATCGACACCATTAACTTTTTCTCGATGTATTTCTCGCTATCTCTTTTGATAGGCCTCTTAGTTAGTCAGCATCATTGGGTAGCTTCACCCATTTCGCTATATCTTTTTTAGTCTTAGATGTATTAGATTTCCGTGATTTAGCTTAGATGATTAGATGATGATATACTTAGGAATGTATGTACGCTTTCCATTCCCTATATCATATTGCCATCTATCAGATCATGTATGTTATTATGTTATGCATATGTATGTATGTCCAGAGATATTCAAAGATCGACCCGGATGGTCTTATGACACGCTCGCATGCATGTGTCTTCTTCGACGCTTAGTCAGATTGATCATACCCCACCATTTTTGGTGGTATCTCGTATGCTACCATGGTATGATAGTATATCACCATCGCATACGGTGATCGTAGATGATTTGGTCGCAAGATATACTATGACCCTGCTGATGTTTCAGTTCCCACAGATTTGTAGAGGGTATGCTAGAGCACCGGGTATCGGAGAGGCAAGTTTTCCGATTTGGGACCCGTGAGTCGACTCTACTTTGGAGGAGTATGCACGGTTGACGATGCTGCTACCGGATGACCTTTTTACGCGTATATGGCTATTAGAGACATGAGCGTAGACAGCATACGCGATCCTCACCGGATTGAGACGTAGGGTGGTCCAGATTAGAGATTACATCCGCCACGCGATATCCCAAAGCTTTCCTATTTGATGTGTTTGGCTCGAGGATAGCTATACACATGGCATTCGGGATTTCACCACACCGGAGGACCATCATGCATTCAATGAGTGTGATGTATCGCTTCATGCGATTATTATACGCCTTCATGCCACAGACATGGATGAGCTGGATATCGGCACCATTATGGCAAAGAGAGCTCTCGTGGAGGGTCATACCATTGTACCGATGATCATTGCAGCAGAGACTCGAGGTCGCCTACATATCGCCGCACTTATCCGACAGAGTGTTTACAGTAGCTCTTGGCCATGTCAGATGTGTGGTTTATGTCACACTTGAGACCGATCAGCACATTTAGACGGCAGGGTTTTGTTTCACCCATGATATAGCCATGTCATACTCTTTCAAATTTCACGAGGAGTGTACAGATGTCGCATCGTGGTCAACTTTTTCGCAGTGGATTAGAGACCCGCTTTGCTATATTGTCGTGTTTCGTGGCTTAGCTCACCCTACAACTTTCATTACTCATGCTCCGCATGGATTATCTCCTCCGGCTTGGATTTAAGGGGCATGATTACTTACCACCCACCGGGCCGTGATGTGTCATTGACCGCCTTCGTGATTTTCATCCTTTTGAGGGGCAAGTGAGTCAGTCGCTTCGCTTCACACCGCTTATCACGGAGGATGATCCAGTCAGATGCTCATTGGGATCAACCGAGAGTCAATAAGTTTTCTCGTCACCATCCGTGTTGTTCTCCAGCAGTATTCCGCATGGATGGAGACAGAGATCGCATCGGCACGCGGCAGTATCCACAAAGCAGTGGATTGATTTCTCGACGATGAGGAGCCTATAGAGGAGGCTATTATTCCCATCGATGATTCGATCATCGCTGGGTCACAAAGATTTGTGATGGATTCTCCCACCCCGAAAAGCCATCATTACTCAAGATTCTAAGACAAAGATTTGGAGCAGAGCTTACATCCGATGACCCATGATAGAGATCGTGCTAGGGCCACGATGTCGACAAATTTCTTCGATGAGAGAGAGACCCTTTGCTTAGAGAGAGGGATGAGGCTAGATCACCAGGATGCATTGATTATGAGAGCGGATGCCGCCTTATCTCGCTAGGGATGTGGCCATTGCAGATAAGACTTCATTAGATCCCGATGACCGCTACCTTGCCGACATACGAGTGCTTACATCGATGAGCATTATGCCACCATGCAGCTTAGCCTCCGATCTGCTAGCTCGTAGATACCCTCGGGCAGAGCTTGCAGCATTTTCTCCGCCTTCGTAGAGAGGGATGCTATGTTAGATCCGATAGTCCGCATACATACGTATCTCAGAGATAGCTTTGTATTTTCCCCGCATGCACTAGCTTAGCCATTTTGTCATGTACAACATATATGTATATATCAAACAAGATATGTATGGCAGGAAATATATTTTGATTCACTTCCCTTTTAGTTATGCCTTGATACTTGCTTGATATTTGCCTGCTTTCTTCAGGGCCTTGTGATCTTGATGCATTCTCAACTTATCCTCGATAGATGGACATTGAGACGCCGCAAGATCTCTCGTAACGGATCATTGATTTCTATATATCCTACCATCTTTGGTGTCTTCGGGACCGGTATCTCAGATGGAAAAGTGGAGAGGAGGGTGGTTTCTTCCTCTCTCGAGATCGACCGCACTACGAGATGGTCGCCAAGATTTCTATTTGTGAGAAGCCTAGTTAATTCCATCTCTTATGGGTCGTATTGCTCTTCGAGGCACGATCGCAGCCTTAGATGGTCACCGAATCTTCTATTTGTGAGAAGAGGTCAGGTAATTCCATCCCTTTGATCTCAAACCCAATGAAATGTGGCGAATCAAGGTTGATCCCAAAGATCGCAGTGACAAGAAGTTTTTGTTCGGGTAGGGTTAGATCGAACCATAAATGGTCGCCACGCATTCTATCAAGAGGAGATCAAGTCTCACGAGTTCAAACCTCGTGTAAGAGGTTCAACGCCGAATGTGAAAGGCGATAGGTGTAGAAATGTTTTTGTTGTTTTTGTTTTTTGTAGAGAAAAGGGCGTAAATGTTTTTGTTGTTTTTTTTATCATGACCGCCATATAAATATGGTTGCCTACGCATCTCTATATCAAGGAGATCAAGTCGACGAAGTTCGCCCCTCGTGATTTAATCACAAAAAAAGAAAAGTGTGAATCCCATGTGCAAAGTGCTATATCATGGGGAGAAGAAAAAGTTTGATCCCATAATGGGGACAAACCGCAGTGTGTAAAAAAAGTTTGATCCCGCCTCGTGACAAACCGCAAGCGTAGAAAAAGTTAATCCCGCCTTCGTGATAAACTGCAGCGAGAAAAAGTTTAATCCCGCCTTCAAGATAAACCGCAGTGTAGAAGGTTTAATCCCATCTTCGTGATAACCGAAATTGTGAAAAGTTAAATCCCGCCTTCGTGATAACCGAAATTGTATGGAAGGTTTGAAATGAAGTGATACCAAAAGTCACCGGGTTGAAGTGTATGTTTCCCGAGGGGTAAGAGTATGTAGAAAGGAAAGGGTTCAAAACCGAAATGACCGGTGATTTGATGATCAAAACCAGATGTTTGTTTGATGGTAACTTCAGATATAGTACCATTTCACTTGTGTCCGAAGTTGATAAGTCGTGGAAATTCATCGCCATCCATTTCCTCGCAATCTGAGAGCACCTCTCCGTCAATACCTCCTCGACAACAAATGGGCCTTCCCAGCTAGGAGCGAATTTTCCTTAGATTGATCTTCGTTGTCAATGATCTTCTTCAAAACCAAGTCATGTTGTTTGAATCGCCAGAGTCGACTTTTTTTCGTTGTAGGATCGCATGATCCCTTTGTCGATATAATCGAACTATGGAAGATAGCCGCGGATCGCTTTTCGCCTATTGTAGACAATTGGTGATACCGCCTTGTACCCATCGGTCTTCATCTAACCGAGCATCCATCAATACTCGAGGGATTCCATTTCCACCTCTACGGGGAGCACCGCTTCCATCCCATAGACTAACGAGAGTAGGGGTTGCCCCAAAGGAAGTTCGCATGGAAGTTCTCAGAGGCTAATAAAGTCGAGGCAAGAGGTCGTGCCATCCTTTTGTGATCGCGGACATTTTCTCGCATGATCTTTTTGATGTTTTATTAGCCGCCTAACAAAGACCATTCATCTTTGACGGTAGATGACGGAGTTGAGGTGTTTGATGTGGAATTTTCTCGCATAACTCCTCCATCATTTTGTTGTTGAGGTTCTTAGCATTGTTCCGACACAACGACCTCTGTTGTCCATATCGACAAATAACATTGTTTCGATGAAAGCAATGATGACTTTTTAGTAACCCCGGGAAGGATGTCGCTTCTACCCATTTGGTGAAGTAGTCGATCATGGTGAATATGAATCGATGTCCATTATCGGCTTTGGGGCTCGATGGGCCCGATCACGCCCATTCCCCACATCGAGAAGGGCCATGGCAAACTCATATCAGTGGAGTTCCTCGAGGGCGTGGATAGCATTCCCATGAATCGCATCGATAGCACCTCTCGACGTGATCATCACAAATACTTTTGAGTGTAAGCCAATAATGCCCCGCTCGAGGATCTTCTTGACAAGTAGGGGTCCGCCATGTGAGGGCCACATACTCCACCACGGATCTCATCCACGAGTCTTTGAGCTTGGTCTTTATCCGCATATCCGAGGAGACCTAATCCAAAGATCTCTTTTGTAGAGTGCATCTCCGCCAGTAGAATTTCATAAAGAAGTCGATGAATCCGCCTTCTTCTCGCTTAGGCTCGCCTCAATGTGTAGATCCATCTCGCAGATACTCCTCGATGTGTCGATACCAAGGGTGGTGGATGGGAGGTAGTTCATCCGATACTTCTCCAACATAATTCCCATAGATCGGGGCTTTTTGCAGAGTAAACGTGATGCTTGGCATGTTTTCCTTGTCGTATGTAAACCAAGGAGGCCAACGCTATTAATGATCTCGCAAAATCATTCCTATTACGAGGAATGTGTAGAAAGGAGATTTCTTCAAACTCCAAAGCCATCTCAGAAACTGCCGATGGTAAGGCAAAGAAATGTAATTTTTGGTTTGATAGATTCCCGTGGATTGTCTTGATTACCAATTCGAATCCCCAAAGATAGTTAACCGCCGATGCCCATCGAACGGGAAAGTTTTAGCCCCATGATATAGCCTTCATACTCACCGTGTGTTGTTGGTGCCGATAAACCGCAATTTGACGGCGACGGATACCGCTTCCCCCCGCAGATATTATTAAAACTTCTCCAACTTCCAGAGCTTCTTCGTGTTAATACCCATCAAAATACATTCTCCACGCATTTACATGTATCGTATCGATGTTGTAATTTGAATTGTCATTACCCCTTCATCGTGGAAGTATGTTTCAAGGGTTTATAATCCCCAGCAAAAAAAGCGCCGCCACCGATCCGCAATTCCTTGACCTTCGACAGACTTTTTGCATCACGTAGACGATGTCAAATTGTCAGTAGATCAACTCGCCATCCGGATAATGACAATTTAAGATGGGCTTATCAACACATACTTGAGAGGATCCATTCGGGATATGAGATGGGTCAGTGACCATGGAGGTAATGTTGTAACCTCATGGAAGCCCATGCTAAAGCACAACAAGTCTTCTCAATCGAGTGTACTTGTGTTCACCGATGTCAATCTTTTGCCGAGGTAATAGATAGCTCGCTCTTGCCTCTATCGTCTTTTTTTGCCTCAAAGATATAAAAATTTCATGGCATTGCTCATTTATGGATGTGTACATGAACAGGGGAACATCATCCCCGGGAGGTACCAAAATAGAGCGTTAATCGCTTGCTTTTTGATTGTAAGGAAGGCTTTCGACACTCATCGCTCCATTTCATGGAGGAGTTCTTCCTTAATTTGAAGATAGGCTCACAAGTTGTCATGAGTCGAGAAATGAATCTGCTAATGAAGTTGATTCTTCCCAAAAATCCCGATTTCCTTCTCTCGTCTCGAGGAATGGGCATTTCCTTGATGGCCCGGATTTTGGTAGATCCAGCCAATCCTTTTGTGGTCGACTAGAAACCTAGCAACTTGCCTCGACGACTTAACACCAAAGGCGACTTCAAGGGATTCAACTTCAAGTCAGACTTTACTACGCAACCTCGCTGAAAAGTTTTGTGAGATGGTCTAAATGGTCATCCTCCTTCCGGATTTGACAATGATGTCATCCACGAGATCTCTATCTCTTGTGCATTAAATCATGAAAAGAGCCATCATAGCTCATTGATAGGTTGCCCCGCATTGATGAGGCCGAATGACAACCGCTCTCAGAGCAAAAAGTTCCCCAAGGCGTGATGAAAGCGCTTTTCTCACGATCTTCCTCAAATACTATAATTTGATGGTACCCCACAAAGCAATCAAAGAAGGAGTACATGTCGATTGAAAGCAAAGATTGTCAATAAGAATGTGGATAAATGGCACGGAAAGCTATCTTTAAGGCAAGCTTTGTTCAAATCCCGATAATCCACGCAGACTCGCACCTTTCCCCTAGTTTAGGCACGAAACAATGTTGATATCCACTCCGGATATATAGACACCATGATAATGCCAGCTTGAAATTGTTTCACAATTTCTTCTTTAACCTTTAAACTCCACTCAGGTTTCAATCGCCTGAGCTTTTGCCTAACTGGCTTGAATCCTTCTTTAATGGGAAGGCGATGAAGAACAATGTCTGTGGACAAACCCACCATGTCTTCATGAGACCATGCAAACACATCCTGGAATTGGGTTAATAGTGCAACCATGTCATTCCGCTGATTTGTGGTAAGGTCTCAACCAATTTGGATTAGCTTAGGTCAGTTTCTAAGGTTCCAAGATCGAAAGAAGTGGTTTGATCAAGATTGGGTTTGGGTTTGTCTGCGACCCATTCCTTAATCTCCGAGGTGTCTCAATGTCCTCTTGATGTCCATCAAGTCCGAGTCCAACTTTGCATCAAAGTTACAAATTCAGGGAGAGAAGGCACCTCATCGCTAAGTACAGCACATCTAAATTCGTAGTCCTAAAACAAAAGATGCTTTCACTTAATATATGCAACTGTTTGATCATACAAAAGTGTTAACATGTACTTGATAAAATAACTGCTAGTACTATAAAGGAAAGCAAGCAATTAAAGTTATCTACAGGCATAGGGATTTTTTTGCCCATTTTACCCTCGTCGACCAATGCATGGAGTGCTGCTCCAATTGTCGAGGGCAAAGTCCTGATGGACTGTAATGATGGAAGGATCGTCATTGTCCTCCTTTTCCCGAATGATAACCATGACATCTGGGCAATCATCGTCTGGGGTGTATCTGTTTGTATGTTCATCATGAACAATGACGCGATGCCTTCCATCATCAAGGCAAGGTCATGTTTACGCTTTCGCCTTTTTTCCACTTCGATCGTGAATCAAAGACCCTCTTTTGCTTGATTGGTACCGGCTTTGGAAATAAAGATAGCCACAACATGGGCCGCACCTTTATCGAGACTATATCAACTCATGAGGTAAAGGTATAGAAAAATCGCCATGCATCGGAAGCTTGAGGAACCCGCTTGTGCTTATGAGGATTCCTATGACCGAACTCGCGTAATATCCTAGCCCTACTGTTCCAATTTGACCGACATTTGAATAGGGTGCTTAATACCCCGCTTATCTTTACCAAGCCCTTGTCCAAAGTTGATAACCCAATGACATCATTTCTCGAGTGGCCGATATAACCTCTAAGAAATCTTGGGTATGGGAAGTGGCGCCCAATAGAATGGTATCATGTGTTACTCACTTCCAAAGTATGGAAATCGGCCGCCCAACTTCCTCAATTAAAGTCGATAATTGGTAGAGTCTCCTTGTTCAGACATTCCGCCCAAACATTGACAAAGACTAGATCGTTGTTGATAATGTATTTGAGTTGTTGATGTAGCGTGGAGGAACGGCCCAACCCATGTGTATCCATGGTCTCCCCAATAGCAGTTGTATCCTCGAGTCTATTTTGAGGACGTGGAAGGATACATTGAATGTATTTGGACCAATCTCAATTGGCAACTCAATCTTTCCAACGGCATTTCGCTTCGGATCCATCAAAAGCTCGATAACCGTATGGCTACTTTGGATCCGCCTTGAGATTGACATTCATCTTCACCAAGGTGGCATAAGGACGTATATTTAGAGATGAGCCTCCATCTATCAAAACTCCAAATAGCATGTACCCTAAGACAAAACTATAATATGCAATGGCTTGCAAATGACCGGTCCTTCTGGAGGTATGTCATCATCGAAGAAGGATATCACATTGTTGTTGAAAATGTGATCAACCAAATGTTGAAATTTTTCCACATCCACCGATTTTGGCAAGTAGGCTTCTTCCAAAACCTTCAAGAAATCTCTTCCGATGATCCTCGAAGAGAAAACCAAATCCAAAGATAGATATCCGTGGAGCTTCTCGCAAGCTTAAAACCACTTTGGCTTCATTGTGGCCCATAGTGCGGAGGAATTTTTCAATCTTCTCCATGGGCAACTTCCCTTTGCTTCGCAAGTAGGTTTAATAACCCGCCGAGGAAGATATAAAGGATTTTCCTTCAACACTCGTAGCAAGAGTATGAGACGTGGATCCTTCAAATTTTCCATAATTCCATGGAACTTTGTGTGTTTCTACAACAGATATCAGGTCCAAAGATAAAGAAATTGGTTCGTGCGCCACTTTCAAAGGATTGTCACCTCCTTTGAGTTGAATTGGTTGTATGGGAAATACTTTGACAGCCTCATCATCCACTTTGATATATACTCTATCGATCCCTTCCATTTGGTAGGACATGCATTCCCACCCTCGAGTTGCTATAAGTGTAATCATCTCGCTATTTGCAGACACCGCTATCAATAAGATTCTCAATAAGATGGCGAGAGTGCCCAACATTCTTCCGTCAGGTGCAGGACCATGAGAATGTGAATGATATCGACACATTTCATCGTAATTGAATCGTCTCGAACGGGGATTGATTGGAGGGAGAAGGAAGGTAATTCTTCCTTCGCTGATCAACATCTGTAGTATCTCCTCCATAGATTGCCCAAATAGGTGAATTCCTCTCGATTGGCAAAATCCGGACGGGCTTTAGCATTTGCTCTCTTCATGCAACCTTATCCTCCATAGCTTCGCTTTCAAGGTGGTGAGGAGGCATTCATAACAAAAGGAAGGAGATAGGCATGCTCCTCGCTTGATTAATCATGCGTGTGACTTGATGATGGTGGGTCACCAGCTCTCATTAGCTTTGCTTCAATTTGTTTGCAAAGAGCTTTCATCTTTCGCTCCATGGTAAATCGGAACTTTGCATAATCCCCATTGTCAACACCGCCTTTGATGGTTTGGGATGATTCGCCATTAGAATTGGAACCTCAGCCAATGCTCTCAACCGATCATGTTGATCTCTTCTTCTTTGTGTTGAGGAAGAGGGTTGTCTTGCACATGAGGTTGATCTAGCTTTGTGACCACGATCTCACCGCTTGTCTATTAGATCTTGAATCTTGTGTTTCAAGGCCCAACAATCTTGAGTATCATGTCCAGTGCTCCGCATGATAAGCACACTTCCGAGTAGCATTAAAACCCCTCCCATTAGGGGTCAAGTGGTGGAAGAAGATGTGTACTTTTCTTCTGAGAAGTCAGAAGAGCAAGAATATTCTCGAGCGAGTCCCCAAAGGGTGTGAACGTTCGAGGTCGCTTTACTTCTCCACTTTTAGGCAATGGAGGTTTCAAGATTGTGCCGAAAAGGGGAGTAGTTTCTCCTCCGTATAGGCATGCTTTGATTGCCTTTTTTGTCCTTGTAGTATCAAGGAAACATCCTCCTCTTTCTTTTTATGGACCTCCGGGGTTGTTTCCATAAGATCCGGACCGATGTCTTCAAAGAATGCTTTAAGAGCGGCTAGGTCTTGAATTTTATCGACTTCAATCCCATTTCAACCATTTCTCCATGCTTTGATCATTTCAAAGAATGGTTTGCCAATACCAAATAGAACTCTTTCATAGAAAGGAGCTTCTCAGACATCTATGAAAGTCACGACCATTTCTGATTCTCGCCATGGAAGGAATAACTTGAGCAAAGAAAGCGCCTCCACCTTTGAGCGCATACTCTCTAAATGACTCATTAGACTATTTCTTTCGACTTTGGTAATTTGGTACCGGCCAGAGCCATCCGAGATTGAAAATCAGATTGAGTGAGGAAGGCGTGAGCCACTTTCTTCCCAACTATGGATCTTTGAGTTGTCTAACTGGTATACCATGAACGGGCTTCTCCAATGACTTTTTTCAAAAATAATGATTATGAGCTTTTCATTTTCTCGCAGAAGACCAAGTTCTCCAATGAACACCTTTAAATGTGTATAAGGATCCCCTAATCCGCTATATTTTCTCAAAATCGTGGGTCTTGAATTTCTCTCGATAATGAACACCAAGAAATATGCAAAGGTCTCAGATATGAAACACTTCCATGTGTTCCAATCCTTTGAGAACACGAATAGTTTCCTCCATTTGAAGGACCTTCTTCCCGATATCACCGTGTCCGATCTCTCTTTGAGATGGGTGTTTTCGTGGTCTTTGTTGGTCAGATCCAACCGAGGTTCTGGAATTGTTTTTCCGCACCTTGAACTCCTCCTCGTGTAGAGGATTCTGTATGTGTAGGTATCTTCGCACTCGAGTGGATCGGTGTAATTCTTTTCAGTAGAATATACCAAGTCTCGTAATTTGTTTACTCAATCCACAAAATTCTTCTCGGAAACAAAGATTAGATCGGGTCAAGAAGACATGATTGGTCAGAAGCTCGTGGCCTTTTTTTTTTTTTTGAGCGGTAATGTGCCCAATTGTTTCCTACAAAAGACTTACGTAGTTTAGTCTTAGGGTAATGTAAATGTTATCATAACATGTCCGTTTAGGAATTTTGTCCTGCAAAACCGGTTGTTAATTGATAACATGTTATGCATGCACAGATATTCTTCATATTTTCCATTACATATGGATGAATATGGAATAAAATTACAAGTAAATGCGTTTACAAGTAATTGAAAATGGAAAGTATGAAGAGACTTTCCTCCGCGTTTGGTTTATCGAGGTCACCTATCTTAGGGTTACTCTCGCGCTTTTTTTGGCATGAAGGTTCCTGCATCATCGCAATCTACTTGACGGAAGTTAATCCGGTCGCTCAACCGGAGCGAATCTGAGTGGTGCCTTTCCGAGCCCCGGGAATTATTCTTCCCAAGAGTCCAAAGAATCAAACACCGACAGATAGCCTCCCGGTGGAGGGACCACACAACATACATTCACATACAACGTGTCTCACCGCTTATGCAAAATGATGACATGTATGAAGCACTAATATCACGAGATAGATATTTAGCAAAGGCAAAGAATTAAGATGCATTCGTACACATTCATCATAAATGTAAATGCAACATTCACACACAAGCATATAACAATTTTTTGAAAAGCTTGTAATAGCGGCTTAAGCCCTCTTCATCGAGTCCCCAATGAGTCGCCACCGTCGACGCCGCCGGATTTTTGAGTGTCCTTTTTTGTTACTTGTTCTTTGTGTTCTCATGTTAATGTGAGATTTGTTTGAAAAAATAAGTGAAAAGGTCCGATATGTATAATGTCGACGATTTGACTTTTAGAGAGTCGCCAACAGGTGTATTTAATCGGTTGCACTAACGCAACCGAAAAAGGTTTGCACATCGACCCAAAGATTTGACACACTGCTAGACGGGTCAGAAATCGAGATTCATTTTGGGTCCGGGGCTTGATTATGCGAGGAAGGTGTTAGGCACCCCCACATCCGTGTTACCACTACTGGTGACCACCACTTTTCAAAGAAACTGTTATATGAATGTGTGTGTGTGTGTGTGTGGATCAATGTGCAATTATTTAGAAGTAGTCAAGAGACTCGCTTCGCACTTATATACATAGGGGTTTGAATTTATAGAAAATTCAGTTTTAAACAAGATATAGCAATGTCGTTTTTGTAAAAGAGGTTTTTCAAACCCCGTGCTCAATAGTAATTGAGGCCTTTGATGCTTCCATTTTATTATTAAATGTTCGCTTGTTTGCTTTTATTTTTTGAGATGTGAAGCATTCTCGAGAAAATAATATACAAGCAGGTTTAAACTCCTCATGGGCATGACAACCATCCAAGGAAATTCGCATAATCGTAGAAAATAATGTACAAGCCGCTATACTTTGAAAATGTCCATCATGGAACCAATCTAGATTCAAGAGATCAATCTGTGATCACATGATTCCTAGGCTCACATGATACCGCAATTTGTATGGAAAGCAAAGAAGCAAGCGCTATATATATATAAAAGTTGTAAATATATATATATATATATATGATACATGATCAACCACCACGAAGCAACTCCATGGGGATCGAAATATAAATATATAAAAGCGATAAATATATATATATATATATGATCAACCACCACCACGAAGTAAACTCCAGTGGGGACGAAATGTAAATAAAAGCAGAAAAGCGATCAACTTCCACGAAGTAAACTCCAAAGGTGACGAAAATGTAAATAAAGTCATAAAAGGCCACAAGTAAACTCTGTGCCCCATAAATGTAAATATATATATATATATATATATATATATATATATATATATATATAAAAAATAATGAACGCACCGGATGTGAATCCAAATTCATCGATATGTCCGATAACAATTATATATATATATATATATATATATATATATAAGCGAGTAAATGCACCCGATGTAATATCTAGGCTCATTAGATATGTCTGACAACAATTATATATATAAGTATAAATATATATAAAAGAAAGTAAATGCACCGGATGTAAAATCCAGGCTCATCAGATATGTATGACAACAATTATATATATATAAGCAATAAACGCTCTAGACCGAAGTCTAGGCTCAATCGAGGCATAACTCGATAATGTTAATCCATATATAAAATATATTCATATATATAAGTATATATATATAGACAGAAATGAAAACCACAGACCGAAGTCCGTGCAAATGCACACAACACGACTCTCAATGTGTATAACAGTGTGTGCTAATATGAGAAGAAGGCTTTATATAATGTGAGAAGGCTTACAGTGGACTGCCAATGTAGACTTCTATGACATTAAATGGATAAACACTCAGCTTCCGTCGGATAAAAGATAGCTATATGTGAGCTAACAAGTGTTTAAAGATGAGGAAACACTCAAAAGATGTGTATGCAGAGTAAAATGGACAGGGCTTCCTCGCCTTTTTCTCTCTCTCTCCCCTCTCAAATGGCTGACCCCAAGGCTTGTATATATAGACGGATGGCCGCAGATACACTTGCGGTAGCCGCGGTTATACCTGCGGCTGGTCGTGGTGCATCCGAGCCTCGCGGGTCCCGTCATCTCGTAGTACGTGCACTCATGCACTGTAATATCCGCTCGAACTTGCAGAACTTCAATTCGAGCATCCAAACGAGGTATATCTGACCTTCTTCGGACCGCTTGTGTCGAGAGTTACGCAATGACATGGATTAGAGGTTGTACGAAGTCAGGAAGAGGGGTCTATGCCCATAGTCTTCAAGCTTCAAATTCTATCCAAAGTACTGCCACGCGTAATAGTCACTCAGGATTGTTACTCCTCAGTTCTTGTAGGACATTATTGTATGTATGTATGTTTGTATGAAGTGTTGAGACGACGCGCAGGTGTTGAAAGGGGCAAGATGATGTTTGACTCTTCACCGGGGTTATCGTCGATTTGAGTTGAAAGTATACGTTGCTTAGGGTTACATCTGAGATTGGACTACTTATTGGTATGCCGCGATATCATCTTGTGAGAGTAAGTGTTGAGGTGGCAAGATGACGTTTGACTCCTCACCGGGGTTATCGCTGGTTTGAGCGGAAAACAGACGCTGCTCAGGGTTACTTCTGAGATTGGACTGCTGCAAGTGTTTAAATGTCGTAAGATCATCTTGTGGATGTGCCTGTCTGCCCGTTGTTAGCTCCGGGTCTGAGGTATGAGTGCCTCGGCAGGAGATCTGAGCTTGAAGCTGATCTCATGTATTTGGAACAAACAATTCCAGAGTTATCGTCGGAACTGCAAAAGCATCCCTTAGGGCTATCACCAAGGATGGAGTCGTTACTCCCAGTGTTAGTTACGGGTTTGAATCGAAGCGTCGCGGTGTTATTAGCCGAGACGTAACTATCCTCTCTCCGTGTTGTTCTTAGGTCTTTTGATCTGCATACATCGGGGTTATCTCCGATATTGGAAATGACATTCCCGGTGTGTGTTTCGGGGTTTGGAATGACGTTCCCAGTTTGTGTTCAGGTTGGGCCGATGTTCCCGGTTTGTGTTCCGGGTTGGAACTAAACTTCCGGTAGTATCCTGAATGGATGTAAACTGTCTTCCAGGGTTATCTTCGAAAGACGAATCTGCCCTCCTGCAATGTTAGTAACAGGCATGCAGAAAATTTTGAGTGTCTACACTATATATTATGGTTCTATAGCATCAGTTTCATGAAAATACATCGTATATTGTTGCTATAAAATTACAAAGTTGAGAAATATGGCCATATGGCCCTTATTCACAAAATTAATACGTCAAACATATATGATCTCATAAATTTTATGCTTTTATATAATTATGCATGTTAAAACAAAGAAAACAAACTTCGAATGGACATATTTGGTGTTATAACGAACCCTTAGTGTTAATTTTCATGTTTTGTGTTCAAAACTTTCAAGAACAAGAACAGTAAAATTATATGTTTTGATTCTATAAATTATGTGTTTTAACTTGTTAAAATCATGTTAGAAAGGTTGGATAATGATCATATATGAATTATAGTATATGGGTATGCTTAAATTAATGTATGGACAAGGAAATTGAAAGTTATGGCTCTGTTCTGTGTTCTTCACAAAGCGTATAGTTAAAATTGGGAGAGATGTTTTTTGGCCTAATTTGGTGGTGTCTTTAAAACACTACAGAATCGAAGTGCAGGTAACCCCACCCCTCCTAGGTGTTACAAAACTAAATTACCCCTTTCTAAGCGAAAAAAAAAAATTTAATATAAATAAATAAATAATAATAATTTATTAAAATATTTATCAAATAAAATAAATATTTTAATTGAGATATTTATGGAATAAAATAAATATTCGATGGAAATTATTATGAAATAATTTATTCGAGTCTAATAATAGTAAGGGAATAAAAATATTCTAATTTAATTAAGTAATTAAATTATAAGAGTAATGATTTGTTAAATAAAGTGGAGTTTACATTAAATAATTAAGTGGGAATATAACTAATGAATGTCGTGAATACATATGGTATGTGTGTAGGACTTGTGGTGAACGGAAGTAGTAATCGTTTAGCCTACACACGAGGCAAGTTCCTAAACCTTGTTTCTTTACTTAAAGCAAGTTCCTTATTCTATCTTGTTTATTATTGTTCAAGTCAAGATTTCATATTAGATGTTATCATTCTTTAAAAGCACGATTCCTGTTATACAGTACTTATTTGATTGTATACATCTTGAATTTTATTTTTCAAATTGAATTTCAATTATTGTTGAACCTTGTAAGACTAGCGAACCCTTATTGATTCGACTAGTCCATAGTTGATGAGCGTTATAAATTCTAGAACTTTTATTGAGCTTATCCAAACCAAACTTCCTTTGGTGCGGACTCCGGTGTCAAACTGAGATGAACAACCCTTTAATAGGGGATTATTTACGCTTTAGTGTTAAGATATTGTGCACAATATGGTACTAAGGGTTGATCCCCCTAAGTACGAGAAAAAGATTCCATAGTCTTATGACTGTTAAAGGTTTCAAGTATAAACACTTGATAACGTAGGACATAGTTCAAGGTCTTATAACCCTCAGATGTTCTTTTGATTCTTGGTATTCATTCTTGATTCAAAAGCCTAGTTTTCTTATTTCAGAAGTCTTTGATTTATTCGCATGTTATTATTTTGTTGTTATATTATTATAGTTGTGGAAAATTGTGCTCACTCATGCGTAATAATAACATTGCAGTTAAGAACGAAAGGTCCAACAAGCCTTCTACTAGCAAAGGCAAGGGCAAGGTTAACAAGTGATGAAGACTTGTTGTTTATGTGATGTATTTATGTTTTAGACTCATGTTAAAGTTGTGTAAGACTTATTATTTGTTTTTGTTTCCGCATAGATGTTTAAGGTTAGATTGACCTGGGATTGTATTTGTTATTCAGATGTTGTAACCCCATAAAGGGAGGATTATTTCTATCTATTGCATGAGTTGCTTTTATTATGGGTAGATAGACAGATGATTTTTATATAGTGAACACCTAATCCCGTGGAAATGAAGTACTTGGATTTGGGGGTGTCACAGGTTGGTATCAGAGCTGTAGGTTATGAACCTTAGGTGGGGGAACAACCTTAGGTAGTAGCCTTATATGAGATCGAGAACATAGTGGTGGTAAACTCTTATCGAGTTCTATAAAATGAATTCCTTAATTCATTGAAGATAATAAAAGATTTTATGTGCTTATATGATAACTTATATGCTCGCGAGTATCGATTAGTAACTAAAACTTAAAACTGTGTTTTCAGGATGTCGGATGTTGGAGGAGCTAGTCGAGCTGGGGAGGAGGAACCCCGAGTACCTATAGAAGAGGAGCCCTGAGACATTCATATCGTCAAGGAGCAGTTGGTACAGAGAGAGCCATCTCCGTTAATCACTGTTGTTGGTCAGGAGCAAGAGCCTGAGACTGATCCAGAGGAGGATCCTGAGGAAGAAGAGGAAGAAGAGGAGTTCCCACCGAACTCCATTGATGCTGAGATGTATGATGCGCTTTATGATCGGAACATAGAGTTACGAGGCACTATTCAGGAGCTGAAGGAGCGGACGGCTATTCAGCAGATTACCATCGAGCAAAAGGATAGGGAGATTGTGACTCTTCACACATGTTTGGGAAACATGGAGTTGGATTTGGTTCATAAGAACGATCAAACCGAAGAGAAGTCCGAAGAAATAGAGAAGTTGAAGAAGGAACTAAAAGAGAGCTCAGAAAGGCTGACCATAGCAGAGGAGGGCTGGGTAAGAGAGTCACGTCGTGCTGATCTTGCAGAAGAGGATTGTCGTGCGAAGAAGGCTAAACATGGGGAGACGTACTCTACACTTCAAAATGCAATGGATGAGGCCCAGGATCGAGTTATGAGATACCCAATATGGTTCGAAGGACTACCATCGTATATGTTAGATCGCAGGACGATATCCCGCATCATGGAAGAGAAATGTAGCAAGGCTATTCAGCGCCTTAACAGGCAGTGATATGATTGGTTTAATTATGTGAAAACCTATCTAGTAGTTAAAAATGTAAATTCCGATGTGTTTATAAACAAAGGAATATTTTGATGTTTTAAATCATGTAGATTCTTTATCTCGGGATAGTTGATGTAAATAGCAGTGATGCTATCGTAGTTTGTTAAAACTTTTAATTAAATAAAATATCAGAGTTTATTGAGATAATGTGTTAAATGATTATGTTTAAATGTTTTAGTTAAGTCTTAAATATTTAAGGGATTGAAATAGAGACCTAATAACCGTATATTCTTAACAGAAATATGCCGCCAAGAAGAAGACCAAATCATCGACCAGCCCAGGAAGTGTCAACGAACAATAACAACAATAACACCAATGCAAACCCCGTTCAGCAGTTGGTGAATTTACTGGGTGGAGCAATTAACAATCAACCTCAAGCCCCACCAAATACAGCGTTCAAGGATTTTAAGGCGGTGGGACTGCCAGAGTTTAAAGGCTCCATGAACCTGATAGAAGCTCAAACCTGGGTTATGGAGAAGGAGAAAGTTTTTGACGTCACCAGAGTCAGAGAGGACCAAAAAACCATCTACGTAACATTTATGCTAAAATCCGAAGCCAGTTATTGGTGGCAAGCAAATAAGGTCCGGGGAGGAGAAGGTGTGATTACCTGGGAGAGGTTCAAGGAGATGTTCTTCGAGATGTATTTTTCGACCAGATCGCAGAACCAAATGGAGCTCCATTTTCTAGAGCTGAAATAGGGGATTATGTCTATATCAGACTATGTGGCAAGATTCAATGAGTTGGCTAGGTTCGCCACATATCAAGTGCATACTGATGAGAGAAAGGCAAGATGTTTCGAGCAGGGGCTGAAGCCCTGGTTGTATAGCAAGGTATCAATGTTCCAATTGAACACTTTTGCTGGGGTATTAGAGAAGGCCATACTCGATGAAGGTGGAAGCGATGCGATAACTAAATATAATCAGGATCAGAAGAAGAAGAAGAAAAAGAGTGAAAATGAAGGAATTAACAAGACTGGTGGAAGTAGCACGGGAGGTAGTAATAATAAAAAAAGAAAGTGGTCAGATAACTCATCGATTAGAAATCAGCAAGGAGGTCAGAAGAAGAGAATCGAAGCATGCCCCACCTGCGAGAAAGCTCACCTAGGGGTTTGTATGAAGGGAAAACAGGTATGCTACAATTGTGGTTAGGAAGGCCACATAGCACCTAACTGTCCTAACCCAAAGAAAGGTGTCTGCTTCACTTGCGGCTCAAAGGACCATCTGGCAAGGGACTATCCCAAGAAGTGATCTGAAGGGGTAGGATCAGGAGGGAACAGGGGAAACAGCGGTGGAAGCGCTCTAACTATCACGGGATCAACCGCAACCAACAGACCAACTGCCAGGACTTTCAACATGACAGTACAGGATGATGTGCAGTCTCGTGATGTGGTGTCAGGTATCATTCCGATCAATAAAGTTAATGCTTATGTATTATTTGATTCGGGTGCTACTTGTTCATTTATATCCGATGACTTTGCTAAGAATTTGGAATTGCCTAAGGATGAGTTAGAATATCCCATGAACATAGAAATTGCAAATAGAGAAGTGATCCTTGTTAAATACATACACAAGAACTGTAGGGTGGATATTAAGGGTAACATTATGAACGTAGACCTTATCCCTATCAAACATGGGGAATTTTACGTTATCTTGGGAATGGATTGGCTATTCAATTACGGGGCTGTAATTAATTGCCAAAAGAAGCGTATTAACCTTATGACTCCGTTAAAGGTTATGTTTTATGGCAGCAAGTAGCCTAGATAAACGAGTTGTCTGACGATGATGCAGGCTAGGAAGCTATTAAGACAAGGCTATGCAGGATATTTAGCTTACATAGTCGACAGTCGTAAAGAGAACCCTAAACTAGAGGAGATACCAGTAGCGAGGGACTTCGCAGACGTATTTCCAAATGATCTACCAGGACTCCCGCCAGACAGAGAGGCTGAATTTTTGATCGATTTGGTGCCAGGAACGGCTCCAATATCGAAAGCACCGTACCAGATGGCCCCAGTAGAGATGAAAGAATTGATGGTACAACTACAAGAGTTACTGGACAAGAAGTATATCCAACCGAGCTTATCGTCGTGGGGAGCGCCGGTGTTATTTGTGAAGAAGAAGGACGGGACGATGCAGCTTTGCATCGACTACAGAGAATTAAATAAGGTCACAATTAAGAATAGATATCCATTACCAAGGATTGACGATCTGTTTGATCAATTGAAGGGTGCAAGATATTTTTCAAAGATAGACTTAAGGAGTTATTATCATCAACTGAAGGTGATGCCAGAGGATGTGCCGAAGACAGTATTTAGGACTCGATATGGTCACTATGAATTTCTGGTGATGTTATTTGGTCTAACAAATGCTCCTGCAGCGTTTATAGACCTGATGAATAGGGTATTTAAACCATTTTTGGACAAATTCATAGTGGTCTTTATCGATGACATTTTGGTATACTCAAAAACCAAGGAAGAACATGAAGAACATTTGAAGGCAACGTTAGAGGCATTGAGAAGAGAGAAGTTCTATGCTAAATTTTTTAAATGTGAATTCTAAATTGAAAGAGTACAATTTCTTGGACATGTGATCGATAAGGACGGAATTTCGGTGGATCCTTCCAAAGTCGAAGCTGTGATTAACTGGGATCAGCCGAAGACACCGTCGGAAGTAAGAAGTTTTCTTGGATTGGCAGGTTATTATAGGAGATTCATTCAGGACTTTTCCAAGATCGCGACTCTGTTAACAAATTTAACTAAGAAATCAGTGAAATTCATTTGGACGGAGAAGTGTGAAGAAAGTTTCCAAGAGCTTAAGAAGAGGCTGAGTTCGAAACCTGTGTTATCTCTTCCGGATGACACAGGAAATTTTTTGGTTTATAGTGATGCATCGCATAAAGGACTTGGCTGTGTGCTTATGCAAAACGGCAGAGTCATTGCGTATGCGTCACAACAATTGAAGGATTATGAGAAGCGGTATCCGACCCACGATTTGGAGTTAGCTGCGGTGGTATTCGCTTTGAAGATCTGGAGACACTATCTTTATGGGGAGAAGTTTGAAATATATACAAATCATAAGAGTCTGAAATATATTTTTACATAGAAGGATCTGAATATGCACCAGAGAAGGTGGTTGGAGTTAATTAAGGACTATGATTGTGAGATTTTATACATCCGGGTAAAGCAAATGTGGTTGCCGACACCTTAAGTAGAAAGGGTCGGGAGAAATTAATGAAGTTGACTGCTCAGGAAGAGCTAATTTCAGTAATGGAAAAGCTGGAATTGGAAGTGAGGTATCCTATGGAGATAGATGAGAAGCTGATCCAAATACAAGTTGGTACAACTTTACTGGATAAAATTAAGGAAGCTCAACTTCAGGACGAAGAATGTGAGAAAGTGAAAAAGAAAATATCTGAAGGGACTGAACCGAGATTCAAAATAGACAGTGAGGGACTACTAAGATTTGAGAGCAGAATTTGGGTACCGCCAGTGCCAGAGATTAAGAAAGACATTTTGAATGAGGCTCATAGCTCATGATATTCAATTCACCCTGGTAGTACTAAGATGTACCAAGATCTTCGACAACACTTCTGGTGGCCGAATTTAAAACGAGAGGATACATAGTGTGTTGCCAAGTGTCTGACATGTCAGAAAGTGAAAGCAGAACATCAGAGGCCAAGTGGGTTACTACAACCTTTAGAAATTCTAGAATGGAAATGGGAACATATTACGATGGATTTCGTGGTTGGCCTACCTACAACTCAGAAAGGCTACGACGCAGTATGGGTTATTGTTGACCGATTGACGAAATCCTCACACTTCCTTCCGATCAAAATTAGATTCAACTTAGATCAGTTGGCAAGGTTATATGTGAAAGAGATTGTTTCGAGACACGGAGTTCCGATGTCAATTGTTTCCGATAGGGATCCGTGCTTTACATCGAACTTCTGGAAACGTCTATAGGAATGCATGGGTACACAGTTGCGAATGAGTACAACATATCACCCTCAGACAGATGGACAAAGTGAAAGAACAATTTAAACATTAGAAGACATGTTAAGAAATTGTATAATGGACTTTAAAGGAAATTGGTATGATAATCTACCGCTCGTAGAGTTCAGCTACAATAATAGTTACCACACTAGTATTGGCATGCTGCCTCATGAAGCGTTATACGGCAGAAAGTGCAGAACTCCGCTACACTGGGATGAAGTTGGCAAAAGACAATTACTAGGCCCGGAATTGGTTCATCAGACAGCAGAAATAGTCAAAGCGATCCGAACAAGACTGATAGTAGCTCAAGATAGGCAGAAGAAATATGCCGATCCACACCGTAAAAATGTTGAGTTTGAATTGGGTAGTTATGTGTTCTTAAAGGTCTCTCCTTGGAAGGGAAAGACCAGGTTCAGAAAGAAAGGGAAATTAAACCCAAGATTCATTGGACCCTTTGAGGTACTGTGAAGGATCGGAGAAGTTGCGTATGAGGTAGCTTTACCTCCAGCACTCGAGAATGTCAACAATGTCTTCCATGTTTCAGTTCTACGACCCTACAAACCCGATTACAAGCACGTGATTGAATATGAACCCCTACATTTCAAAAAAGATTTATCTTACGAAGAAATTCCAGTTCAGATTATTGACAGGAAAGAGCAAGTTTTAAGAAATAAAGTAATACCTTCTGTTACGGTAATTTAGAGGAACCACAACGCTGAAGAAGTAATACCGGCGGGTGTCACCAAACTAAATTACCCTGCCTCGGCGGGCAAAAAAATAAAATAAAAATTAATTTAAATAAATAAATAAATAATTAAAATATTTATCAAATAAAATAAATAATTTAATTGAGATATTTATGGAATAAAATAAATATTCGATGGAAATTATTATTAAAATATTTATAAAATAAAATTTATATTTTAATTGAGATATTGATGGAGTAAAATAAATATTTGATGAAAATTATTATTAAAATATTTATAAAATAAAATGAATATTTTAATTGAGATACTGATGGAGTAAAATGAATATTCGATGGAAATTATTATTAAAATATTTATAAAATAAAATATATATTTTAATTGAGATATTGATGGAGTAAAATAAATATTCGATAGAAATTATTATTAAAATATTTATAAAATAAAATGAATATTTTAATTGAGATAATTGATGGAGTAAAATAAATATTTGATGGAAATTATTATTAAAATATTTATAAAATAAAATAAATACTTTAGTTGAAATATTTATGGAATAAAATAAATATTCAATGGAAATTATTATGAAATAATTTATTCGAGTGTAATAATAGTAAGGGAATGAAAATATTCTAATTTAATTAAGTAATTAAATTAGAAGAGTACTGATTTGTTAAATAAAGTGGAGTTTACATTAAATAATTAAGTAAAAATATAACTAATGAATGTCGTGAATACATATGGTATGTGTAGGACTTGTGGTGAACGGAAGTAGTAATCGTTTAGCCTACACACGAGGCAAGTTCCTAAACCTTGTTTCTTTACTTAAAGCAAGTTCCTTATTCTATCTTGTTTATTATTGTTCAAGTCGAGATTTCATATTAGATGTTATCATTCTTTAAAAACACGATTCCTGTTATACAATACTTATTCGATTGTATACATCTTGAATTTTATTATTCAAATTGAATATAAATTATTGTTGAACCTTGTAAGACTAGCGAACCCTTATTGATTCGACTAGTCCATAGTTGATGAACGTTATAAATTCTAGAACTTTTATTGAGCTTATCCAAACTAAACTTCCTTTGGTGCAGACTCCGATGTCAAACTGAGATGAACAACCCTTTAATAGGGGATTATTTACGCTTTAGCGTTAAGATATTGTGCACAGTATGGTACTAAGGGTTGATCCCCTTAAGTACGAGAAGAAGAGTCCATAGTCTTATGATTGTTAAAAGTTTCAAGTATAAACACTTGACAACCTAGGACATAGTTCAAGGTCTTATGACCCTCAGAAGTTCTTTTGATTCTTGGTATTCATTCTTGATTCAAAAGCCTAGTTTTCTTATTTAAGAAGTCTTTGATTAATTCGCATGTTATTATTTTATTGTTATATTATTATACTTGTGGGCAATTGTGCTCACTCTTGCGTAATAATAACATTGCAGTTAAGAATGAAAGGTCCGACGAGCCTTCTACTAGCAAAGGCAAGGGCAAGGTTAACAAGTGATGAAGACTTGTTGTTTATGTGATGTATTTATGTTTTAGACTCGTATTAAAGTTGTGTAAGACTTATGATTTGTTTATGTTTCTGCATAGATGTTTAAGGTTAGATTGACCTGTGATTGTATTTGTTATTCAGATGTTGTAACCCCATAAGGGGAGGATTATTTTTATCTATTGCATGAGTTGCTTTTATTATGGGTAGATAGACAGATGATTTTTGTACAATAAACACCAAATCCCGTGGAAATGAAGTACCTGGATTTGGGGGTGTCACATAATTAATGTCTGAGATTAAAAAAATAAATAAAAGTCTTGTCGCTAAAATTGTAGTGGCAGTAATTACACTTACTAATCTACTAAAGTAAGTGTAATTACTGTCGCTACAACATGTAGTGTTAAGACTTTTATTTTTTTCAATTTTAACCATTAATTATATTGATCAATGATAGAAAACGATGGAAATGATGGTTGTTGGAGTAGTACTCCTAACAACCGGTTGCTATGAATTGGAACCCATAAATATATATAGGTATAGGTATTAGCTTGTTACAAATTTTGTACTTTCAAAATTTACTTGCGATAACAGGAGGCAATGACAATGGATAATATTATTTTATTATTAAAATGTATTAGGTTCGAATTAATTTAGAATTAATGAACTATACTTTAAAATTTATTTATTTTTCTTATTCTATTTATAATTGTGATTAGAGAATTCATTTTAAAATTAAAATTTAGAATTTCAAAAATAATGAAAAGTTATTTAAATTATAATTTAGATTATTAATTATTGTATTTATTAAAAATAAATAAATTAAAATTCATTCATTAATACTATACTTTAAAATTCATTATTTTTTTTCTTATTCTAACTTAACTATAGTTGTAATTAAAGTATTCATTTTAACCCCTAACTCCTTTCTCTTTCTCCCTTTTCCACTTCTAACCCACAATGACCTTTTAATTGAGCGACACAGATCTCACATATGCATACATACAATATATGTATATGTGAAGTTTCCGATTAATGGCATCATCAGTAGGAGTAAGAGTTAGAGCAGAGCAAAAGGCATCAAGCAGCAATACAACGAGGTATTTTCATGGTTCAAAGCCCTCCCTTTAGCACCAGGGTACCACCCAACCCTAACTGAGTTTCAAGATCCTATTGTTTACATTTTTAAGATTGAAAAGGAAGCTTCAAAGTATAGAATCTGCAAAATCATACCCCCAGTGCCAGCTCCCTCCAAGAAAACCGCAATTTCCAACCTGAACCAATCACTTTTAGCTCGGTCCCCTAGCTCAAAGCCTAAATTAACCCCCACATTCACCACTAGACAGCAGCAAGTCGGATTCTGCCCTAGAAAACACCGCCCTGTTAAAAAACCCGTGTGGTACATTAAAAAATTAGAGGGATTAAATATACTTTTCCCGACTCTACTTCGACCGATTCTACAAAACGTCGTTGAATCCTGATTTTTTACGGTCAACTCATTAAACTACTAAATTTTTACAAAAACTTGAAAATCTGTCTAAACTGTTAAAAGTTAACGGCCACATCCATGTGGCGCCGCGTTATCTAGTGATACATTAAAAAATTATTTTATTTTATTAAATATATTTATTTAAGTTTCCACTTTCACCTCCACTCCACTTTCTCTATCTAAAAACCTATTAACTTCTTTTTCTCTCTCCACTCAAACACAACTATTTGTGTTCTTAGAATTACAAAAACTTCTTTTTCTCTCTCCACTCAAACACAATTATTTGTGTTCTTAGAAATGCAGAAATGAAATGAAAATCCATTATTAAGTCCTAGCTTCAACAGTTACTCTTCCGATAAATTATCTAAAATAGCAAACAAGTCAGCAAGAAATTTAGTTTTCCCCATTTTCAATCCAAATCTTTTTTCACAATCAGATAATCGTGCCGGAAAATTAAGCGTGGTGATGTTGATGTTGAAGAATCTGTTCCTTGAAGAGCGTGAAGAACGTGATCCTCCGTCGTCTTCTTCATCGGAAGCTAACGAATTGAAAGCTATACCTCCAGGAACGTACTGTATTTGGAACCCAATTGCTTCAACACCATTGATGAACCCAATTGCTTTGAGGAGTGGATTTTAGAATAATAATTTGAAGAGGGAGAGGCTTTTTTTAATTAAGTCTATTCAGATCTAGATCTGAACAAATCCAGATCTGAACTTTCGATTTCCACCGATTTTTTCACTGATTATTTTTCTCCTCTGTTTTGATCTTCTGGACTACTGTAATGATTCTCTATTTTGAATAACACGATCCTACGTAATTGCTTAACTCTATAAATATGATCCTCTGTTTTAAAAAACATGAATTCATTAATTTTATAAAAATATATTTATAAAAATTACACATTAATATATTTTATTATTAATTACTTTAATTAATATATTTTATTTAATTACTTTACTTATTTGTTAATATATTTTAATTACATTACTTATTTGTTAATATATTTTTAATTAATTTAATTATTTGTTAATATATTTAATATTTAATATTTATTTAATGATTTCATAATATAAATAATAATTATATTAGTTTTGAAAAATAAAAATAATAATTAATTTTAAAAAATTTAGTTGTATTTTGGAAGTTTGAATTTATTTTTATAAATTTTAATTTTTAATTTGTAGGAAATTAAAACTAGACAGAATTTGACAGAATTTTAATTTGTTTGAATTTTTAATTTTTAATTTGTACTAGACAGAATTTTAAAAACTAGACAGAATTTGACATGTAGGAAATATTAATGGATTTTAGAAGAATGATTGCTTTTCCATCTAGGCATGCCATAAACAAAAATATAAGACATGTAGGATTTCTCTCTCTCACGTGGCACCTCATGTAATTTTTCCGTCCAAAGTCAAACATTTTAACAGAATTTGTAACAGTTTGTTAAAAAATTGTAGTTCAGTGAGTCGAATGAAAAAAAATCCAGTTCAATAATGCATTTATAAATCGAGGAAAAGTGTATTTAACCCCTTTTAGCTCGGTCCCCTAGCTCAAACCCTAAATTAACCCCCACATTCACCACTAGACAGCGCTCAAACCCTAAATTAACCCCCACATTCACCACTAGACAGCAGCAAGTCGGATTCTGCCCTAGAAAACACCGCCCTGTTAAAAAACCCGTGTGGTAGAGCGGTGAGAGCTACACAGTGCCCCAATTCGAAGCAAAAGCAATGTTGTTTGAGAAGAGTTACTTGAAGAAGAGCTCGAAAAAGGCATTAACGCCTTTAGAAATTGAAACCCTTTACTGAAAAGCTACTATGGATAAACCTTTCTCGATTGAGTATGCAAATGACATGCCTTGATCGACATTTCTATCGGTGAGTGCAAAGAAGAGCAGAGGAGTAGGGGAGGCTATGACAGTGGGTGAAACTGCTTGGAATATGAGGGGAGTGTCGAGGTCCAAAAGGTCACTGTTGAGGTTTATGAAGGAGGAAATACCCGGAGTAACATCGCCAATGGTGTATCTAGCTATGATGTGTAGTTGGTTTGCTTGACATGTGGAGGATCATGATTTACATAGCTTGAATTGTATGCATATAGGGGCTGGGAAGACGTGGTATGGTGTGCCCAGGGAAGCTGTGGTTGCATTTGAGGAGGTGATTAGGGTTAATGGGTATGGAGGAGAGATTAAACCTATTGGTGTGTTATGATATACTATGTTTTCCGTTATTGTGCGCAATGTTGTTGTCTTATTGTTTGTGGTGTCTTATGTGTAATGTAAGGTCATAGTTGTTTTTTGATAGCTAATATTACTGTTGGGATGTGATTATTTGGGTTTAGCCATGGTGCAACTCAGTCTATTTAATGGTCCGGATTTGGTGATGGCCCATAAGTATTTATTGTGACAGTGGAGTCTTTATTAAAATAGGATTGTGTTTCCTTACTTGGTGGGATAACGAGGTTTAATTAGGACTCCTCCTCTCCTAATTGGATTCAAGTGGTTATAAGGTGATTCTACAAAAGGAGTGCTTCTCCTAGTTGGATTCGGGAGGTGGCTTCTATATATACTGGCACAAGCTTAGGATTTGAGGAACAAGAACACAAGAGATCTGTGTAATCAATACACAACTCAGATCCTCCATATACACATCTTGTACTTCCAATATTATTATAGTGGATTACTCTCTCTCCGCTTTTTTTTAAATTGGTTTTAACGTAAATTTCTTGTGTTCATATTTATGTTTGTGTGAATGTATTTACATGAGTTTGATATAATCAACTACTCTATCAACAAGTTAGTTAAGCGATTTTGGTAAAATTGTTTTGGTGATTTAAATCGTGCGTACAAAATTTAGCGTTAACAATTACAGTATTTAGATTCTCACTGGTTTGGACATTGCTGAATTTGGAGGATCTTGTTCAATGTTTGTGATAAAGGGATTTACGTGGCATAATAAAGTTTAACAAAAGTTCTACTGGTATTTAAAGACATTTGGGCTTATATTCTCGTACAAAACTTTTACATTAAGATTAAGGCATAAAATGTTAGAAGTTAAGAATTACACATAGATTCAGTAAGGCTTTGGCTCTAGAATTTTTATATTTCCAAGGAAATTGCAAGCATTTTTCTGGGGATGATCACCTTTGGATCCTTTCATGTAGGGGTGGTCTACAACATCTCTCTGAAGTTTCTTCCTTTATACTGAATAGGGATTTCTAAAATCGGGATATTAGATGTTGAGATTAAATAGTGAATTGGTTGCATTTAGCATTGTAAAGGGTTTAGCCTTGGGTGGGGTTTTGTGTCACAAGCATGATGTTTCTAGTTTCAAATAAAATTAAAATCGATTGGTTTGCTTTTGGGGTTTACTGCTCAATCTCTTTACAAGAGTTATATGACTTATATTTGATGATAAAGGGTCGCACGTGAATTTCTCCATATTTATTTCCAATCTGTATAATAATTACTCCCTCCGTCCCAAATTAATTGTTCAGTTTTGATTTTTTAAAGTCAAATTGACCATTTTTAAAATTAATCTTTTTACTATTTTTGCTAAAATATAGGTGAAGAGATTATAACCAAAATAAAATATATACAATTTATTATTAACCCCAATTTTTATAATTTTAGAAATATATTTATATATGCTTAATTATTAATTCTAAAAATAGTCAATTTGACTTAAAAAAAATCAAAACTGAGCAATTAATTTGGGACGGAGGGAGTACTTCTTAAGACTGACATACCAAATAACATATATTGCTTTCTTCCAATCTGGGCTTGACATATATTTCTCCACTTGATGGCAGTGACACTCAAGAATATGCCTGTTATTGTTTTCTTCCTTTTACTCATCTATTGGTTAACATTAAGCGAAGCGTTGCGAATTTATAATACAATGTGTTAATTACAGGCATGTACTTTCCAGGAGGTCATATACTGTAGGTATGAACTTATCTATCCTCTCATATTCTTCTCATAGAAATCTAGTATTGTGACTACTGTCTGTATAGGTAGCATGTAGTTGGTACCACGTAGGGATTGTCCTTCAAGGAATATGTTGAGGTCCTCAACGCTAGTTAGTTGCATATTTTCTTCTCCTTCTTTGACTAAGAAGCAAGGATTCAAGTTCACCATATGTGGATTCTACAGTTGGAAAATCTAAAAAATGGAGATTCAAGTTCGGTAGAGATTCAATATGTAGTAAAATATTAAATATATTTTTGCATCTATATTTACATATAAATATATATTTGGGCCTATACAAACGTACATTAAAATTTCAATACCAATAAATATGTAGAAACATTAATAAACAATTTTTTTATATGTTAATGCTACGTAGGAATTTAGGAAATATGTACTAATTAATTCTTATATTAATTTCCTAGATAGTATTAGTACGTAAAATTAATTAATAGAGAATATAATATAAGTAATATATTTTTTCATTTAAAAATTAATTAATAAATAAATCTGACACTCCTGAATCATCCAACTGAATACTTTTGAGTCTAAGTTCTCTAGTTCGCCTGTAGACTAAAAGAATCCTTCCCTCTTAGCTCTGTAAGATTCATGACCTTCTATGGAGGAGAACCTTGAAAATCGTGTCCCAGCCACTGTAAGGTTAGTCTTATACTTGAAGTTTTTGAAGCCTCTGTTTTGCAGCTAAAGTAAACTAATTGGACTCTAAAAATGAAACTTTTTATTTGTTTGGTTTATTTTGTCATCTGCCTGAAATGTAGTGGAAAATCGACTTCGCCTTGGTAAATTAAAAAAGAAGAGAAATGAAAGTGTGAATGGAATATGAGGATATAATTTTGTATTGAGATAAAGCCTATAGAGTGTGTATTTCTTAATTTATCTTTGTAATATGTGTGCAATAGTTTTGTAAGAAACTAATACGGTTTTTTCTGTAATTGTTTGATTGGATTATTGTTACATTTTCATTATTGTATTATTTACCCTTGCAGACCACTCTATTGAATCATATCCTGACGGCTCAACATGGAAAGCGGATTGTTGTCATTGAAAATGAGGTATTGGGGTCTATCCATCCAAAAACTTGTGATTTTATGCTATCTGCTTTAATATTCTTGCACTGTACTTACAAAGTTTACAAGTCATCTCTTGGAAGATATGCAGTAGATATTGATAGAGATAGAACTTGCAATATAAGTAGTTAACGGTTGGATCAAATCATATTAACTGGAACCAAATGGGTCGGTTAACCATTTTTATTTATTCAGGTTGGTTAAAGTTTGAACTCATATTTTTAAAACAAATATAGTTAATTAACTGATTAACCATTTTTCATTTCATATTATTATTCAATTGCACTCTCTCTCTCTCGATGCACATTAAAACACGACGATTAATTTTTTTTTGGGTGGGTGGGTGGGGGTAGAGGGTGGGTGGTGTATACATAATAGCTTAATATTAATTTATTTTGGGAGAGAGTGATGGGGGTCGGGGTGGGGGTGTGAGGTGGGAGTAGGTGGGTAGGGGTGGGTGGGGTGAGTGAGTGAGTGGGTGGGGTATACATAACAATATTAAAATGGTTAATATGGTTAATATGATTTTTAACCATAACCATAACAATATTAAAATGGTTAATATGGTTAATATGGTTTTTAAAATATGGTTCCAACCCACATTATTAAAATATGGTTCCAACCCATAACCCATAATAATATTAAAATAATTAATATGGTTTTTAACCATAACCATATGGTTCCAACCCACATTATCCATATTAAAAATAGTTAATATGGTTTTAATTCTTAAATGGAACTATAACCATATTTTGAAAATCAAAACCAACCCATAACCATATTTTGCCAGACCTAGATAGAGAGTTGTATAGTTATTAGTTGTTATCCCAGGTTTTACATACTTGCAAAGGTAAAAAGTAATAATCCGTAATGTTATTAAAATCCTGAAATGGATAGAAAATATATGTACCTTCATCTAAAACAGAATTTAAATTAAAGAAAAATAAGTCTATTATAAAAATCATTAAGTGAAGTTGTAATTATAAACAAGATGGGAAAATACAAGTTGATGTAACAAGCCCATTAGTTCAGAGGGAGAGAAAAAGGGGCGGAACTCGAGTCAGGACCAATGAAGATTGAATTTTAACTAGTAGACCTAGATGGCATGGATTATAATCCTAGGACAGATATCACCTAAGAAAGACCGATCTGATCCCTACGCAATGGGCTGGCCCATAAAGAGATTTTATGAGTAGAGCCTGTTTAGCCTTTCTTGATATTCACGTGTTGATGATGCAACATTTAGATTGTTGATTTCATGGTTGTCCGCTCTAATACTGCAATATAGATTAGCATCTAAAATTTTGTGTCCGACACTGTTAAGACAATTAGTGAAATCAACTTGTTCTAATTTTATGTCTTTTGTTGATATTGATCAAGTCTCAAGTAGATTTCATGATAGTCACTGTATCCGCATCTAAGGATTGTATAAGAGACTACTGTTTCTAGTTTAAGACTTAGTACACTGTATCCGTAACTTAAGGATTGTATAAGAGACTATTGTTTCCAGTTTAAGACACTTTGTTGCATTGCTATTTGCTACTGCAGTCCTTTCACACAAAATTTTCTGATTTTTCATTTAAGCATGTGCTTAGTATAATTTTGGTGGCACCAACAAATAATATGCTTGTGACGCTCCCAAATTCGGATATCTTTCAACCCGACATATGGTACTACATGGTGCTACAGTTCACACAAACATTTAATTGAAATACCTCAAAAGAACGAATATGTCTTATATATATTCCAAAACAATATTACCATTCCCCAGGTTCTTTATAACCATTACATGAGTTCTTGTCATAATATCATACAATAACAACATTCAACCTATACTATTACAAAGGCAATCTATAAGTTCGCCTTAGCCTTCCCTTTATCTTTACCGGATCCTTCGGTCCGTTCGGTCTTAGCTGCATTCATATGGTTCAAGCAAGAGTGAGCATCACTAGCTCAACAAGTATGACAATTCTATTTAAATAATATGCTTGAAACATACAAATCGTATATCTTTAATAACTAAACAATAGTTATGAAGTATTATCGATAATTCAAAATAGCACTTCTCTTTTCTTTAAAAGGTTTCACAATGAATAACATTCAGTAAAATATTAATTCGATCCGATCCAAGACCTTGAGCATTTCTTACTTTCTTTTAAAAGGACAACCCGACACCAAGTCCGTAAGTCCGGCATATCTTATGAGCACGTCTAGGTGATTAACCTATAGTACTCTATGTTGTACAACACTACTTTCTCTAAACGTATGTACGTTTAAGTTTTGGAAACCTCACGTGTCTGTCGTTTGACGACAAAACATTTGTTTAGCATACTCAGTCTTCTTTTGAAAACCATACCAAAATAGTTTAGAAAAACTTGACAACATTGACAACAGTTCGATATATTATAAGAAATCCAAAACATCTTAAGTTTAGCCGAAGGAATTGGCTTCGACTTCATCATACATCAATTCATGCGTAAGATACATGAATCACAAAACTTGTCCAGAATGAACATCGACAAGGGTTAGAACACTTGCCTTTAGCGTCTTCTAAAGTTATTATACTTTCCATTTGAGTCTTTAAGGATTCTACAATACATGATCACATAACATACCACATTAGGTCATATATAATCAAGTATGTTTACTACTATATCTTATCCTTCTTCTCAATCTAATCATGCTTTAGATTGTTTAACATTGGTTCAAGTAAGCTTTCTTCGACCTTTGGTTGTATTACTTAAGGTCTTTAAACATACTTTAATGATGTTACTTTAGGTTTATTAAGGATTTAATTCACCTTCAATCAACTATCTTTCATTTTACATTCAAAAACTTTCTTTACTATCTACCTTCTAGTGTTGGCGCTGCGGTGTCGGCTTCACATACAAGACTCGCGTTGCAGCGCGCCTTTACAGTGTCTACATCATGGTCTTGGTGTCATAAGTGCCAACTCTTTCGTTACTTAGTTGCGTTGCGCGACTTTCTTGATGGTTAGGTACTTTCGGCACGGCGACTGCGGTGCCAACCTTTCTCTCGTGCCCTTATGTCATGCGCCGCCTTTCCGAGTCTCAACATCCGGCCTGGCGCTACATCGCCGACCTTTACTCTCTGGGTCGCGGCGCGACGCGGACCCTGAGCCTTAGAAAATTTTTGTTGACTTTTGGTTTGATGAACTTCCCGTGCTCATAACTTATTCGTTATAAATCCTAATTGGCTCGTTCAAAATTCGTTAGCTCACAAATCACATGCTCTACGATTTCATTAGAAAATATTTAACTTTTGAATCTTTTATCTCGGAATTCACCGATTAGTTCATTTTAACGAAAACGATAAACGTTCGTGAACGTTCATATCTCGTTTCTTCGTCCTAAGTTAGAATTTGACCATTTTCTAGTTCGTAACTCTAGAATGCAAATTTAGACTATTTTCCATCGAAAAACAACATTTCCGAGTTCAATGCTAACTTTTGACTTCCATTCCGAGAATTTCACGATTTCGACGATTATCGTCTAATCTCGTAAATTCCGCCATAACTTCATTACTTGAGATTTTTACACCGTTCCAAATGGATTCATTTCATCATACTAACATCCTAACCAAACAAATGTCATTAAATCATTTATATGACAATTTCTTACATGTTCTTCCTTAGTTCATAACTTCCATTATTATGCTTATCTTATAATATGAATTGTTAAGTTTTAAATCTTATAACGATCATCCTTATTACTTCTTAGCATACACGTTCTACCACTACTCACTTCTCTAACAATTGAAGAGAGGGAGAATCATGGATTATGATCATTACCTTTAAAGTTCTATTAGTTAATTCTTCTTCTTCCTTCTTGTTCTAACAAAACTAGCTCTTACTTTTCTCTTTCAATATAACTCTAGATGTTGGTGGAAATTTAACAAGTAAATAATGAAATCAAGCTCTCATATTTATAGGAAAAGCAAAGTGAGGGTAAAATGGACATTAAGCAATCCCACCTCCACAACTCCAGCTCCTTACTATTCATCTCTTGGCCATCACACAACTTACTTGCTCACCACAAATGGTCAACCATGACTCACCTATGGGGCCCACATGGGTTGCCCCATGGGTTTTTCTAACCCATTTGATCGATCCACGGATCCGGTTCTTACTTTGGGCTTTAGATTTTTAATAACCTTAATTTAACCTTTGGGCTTCCATTAATAAACATTGGGCTTAACGTTAATTCACTTGGGCTTGTACAACTTCCTACCAAATCCTACAAGTCCAATACAATTGCTTAATACTTATAACGTATTATATACGTATTCTTCTTGTATGCTAACTCGTATACTCATCTATTATATACGACATACCATCATTCATACATACTCGTATAATACCTCGTATCATACTCGTATTCATTACCTCGTACAATACTTACGCATCATACGATCATCATTTACTTATTAACACTTTGAAAGTAGTATGCACACAAGCCAATCATGTTTGATGATAAAACATATACTTTGTAACAATCTTATTCATTTATTAATAAAAAGTATTAATTTATTAAAGGCTTTTAATTATCTACATGATGCTGTTTATAATATGTGATAAACCCATAGTTTTAAGCAATGCTTTTAGAATAATGATGATGATCATTCTAATGAGATCTAAATTCTTAGAAAGATTAAAACTAAAATAGTTCCCAATCGTTGGATTACTAAATTGAGGATTAGTGAATCTGGATAGATTGGTACATACGTTGCTTGCTCATTGGATGAGGATGATTGATCTCGTGATCATTTGTGTGGAGACACTAAAGCAAGTATGTAGGTGCTTATTAGAGAATAAGTTCACTGAACGTGGCTCCCTAAGGAATACCTAATGGAGTTTTACTTGCTTCATCAATAGAATTCTCAGAGTGATAGTAGTATCTAGTGATCCTTGGACTTGAGATCATCATAGTATCTTGTGTATGATGAGTTATACTTTGACTTATTCCTTAAGACCCTTAGGGTATATCAAAGGGTATGCTTGGGTATAATAAGTTGTACATGGAGATAATGTATGATCAATAAAGAATCTACTACTTCTAGTAAAAGAAGAGAAATGTCTTATATGATTCGATAAATGACAACCCAGTTGTCCTTGGCCAAGGCAGAATGAAATTAGAAAGGAGTTTCTAATTTACATTATTTGGAGTTGTGCATTTAAGAGTTGAAATACATATAATTAAATAAAATAAGACTTGACAGTAATTCCATGTCTTATATTTAATTGGGACATTGTATGGTGGAAGGATTGAATTGTACGGTAACTATTTACTCAAATGTTCTTTTATGATTAATGTTGAAATCTATATTATCTGAAAAGTCGTTAATCGCTAGGGAGACTTATCCCTATTGTAGAATAAATATTATTTATTTAAATAAATTAATATTTTAATTTATTTATTTAAATAAGATTAGAATTGTTCTAATTGATTTATTCACAACCGGTTTAATATGGAGAACCTAAAGGGTCACACCATAAAAGGAAGAATAATTATTTAAAAAGATAATGACATAATCGTAATAATATGTTAAGTGTATTTAATTTAATCTATGATGATAGAATAAATTAAATAGTTTAATATTATTGTTTAATATTTTAGAAATATTAAATATATAAATTAATAAGAGGAGTCGTATTAATATTATTACAATTATTATTATTTTAATTTTTAAAGAGTTGAAAATTAATTTAATATTAGTACTCTCATTTATTCATAATAAGATTAGGAGACTAATTAATTAAAGGATTTTAATTAATTTAAATAAAACTCAATTCCTTAATTGTTAAGGAGGGTTGCCTACATCTATAAATAAGAGGAGTCTTATTCTGAGTGAGGTGGTGGACACTTTCAAAAACACGTGAATACGTAATTCCAATAGTTAGGAGAGTACACCTTTTCTATGAGAGATAGAAAAACTAGGATTTTGCCAAATACCCATCTTCTTGAATCTTTCTTCTTCCTTGGTGGATCACCTCTAGAGGCCAAATACTTGGGTGACTAACGTTGATTAAAGGAAAGAATCAAGCCCGGTGGATTCAAGTTGAACGCGAAAAGGATTGGAGGTGAACTTGTACCTGAGGAAGCTCGAATCTTCAAGGGTATGATTCTTGTTCTTTCTTTTTCGTTTAATTAATAATTGTGCATAAAGGATGATCCGGGTATATGGTTTGTAAAATTTTAAAACTTTGATTTTTACACGTTTCCGCTTACTTTGTGCAATTTAATTGTGTTCATGAATATTACAAACCTAACAGTGGTGGTATCAAAGTCAAATCTTTATGCGAATTATTAATTATTTTAATTTGATATGTGTTTAGAACAATTTAATTGGGCATAATTTTATTGTATAAAATTTTTAAAAAATAAATAGGAAAAACCGATATTATTCGCGGTTTGAATTTCGGTAATCCTATATTTTTTTTCTTCGCCGAGTGCATTGCTGTGTTGATTCACATGGCCAGAATCACGTTTTATACATTACTCAAGTTACTTTAGTGATTAGTCACAGGCTTGTTCATGTTATTTATTTATATATATTATAATTAACGTGATAAGCACCATGTTGATAACCGAAGCTAACAACCTGGCCCATGATCAAATGATCAGGATTCACGTGAATTCAAATGTCAGGGAGTACGATTACGTGAATGATTTTCAAGGGAGATATACGGATTATAATATATATATATATATATATATATATATATATATATATATATATATATATAATATTCTCAATTATTTTATAATTAAAAAAAATTAATATTAAAATAAAAAGTTTATTTTAATTTTAAAATAATAAGTTTATTTTAATTTTAAAATTAAATTTCATGTTAACTAATTAGAGTTGAATTGGATTGCATGATAACTAATTGGAGTTGAAATTGGATTCTATGTTTCCTAAAATAAAGGAGTTTATTTGTGAATAAGAAAGAGAATCTGTATTTCCTTAAATAAAAGAGTTTATTTAGATATGAAATAAGATTTCATATTATTCAAAATAATGAAGTTTATTTGTGAATAGGAAAGAGAATCCGTGTTTCCTTTAATAAAGGAGTTTTTTTTTTCTCTTGGAATTGGATTCCATAATTAATTAAAATAAATGAGTTTATTTTGATTAAAGATTTTGATTAAAATAAAATAGTTTATTTTATTCAAAATTGGATAAATTAAAATAAAAGAAGTTTATTTTGATTTAAATTTAGATTAAAATAAAAGAGTTTATTTTGATTCAAAATTAGATTTTATACTAACTAAATTTGCCCATTAAATGATATCAATATATATATTGAATGTTTATTATTTATGAGATGAATATTATTTATTGATGCATATGGTGATGTGTATGATAATAAATGGGATTGATTATGGACTATTGACCAATGTGATTGGATTTTATTTTAGTTGGATGCATGAATATATTGGTTTTATTAAATGGGGTCTGCGTACATCGTCTTCTCTAATTTTTCTTAATGTAAATTCTATCTTCCTCCTATGTACTTTCCCTTGACTACTGATCAAGGTTTCTATTTATTTTAAATAGTTTTGTAATAGAAATAGTTAGAATAAATTTTGAAGAATTGAAGATCAAGGCGCAAGGAGCGCGTGAAGACCCGTTTGTAATGGAGCCCGGGTTTAAATGTAATAGTTATATTTAAATTTAATTCTTGCAACCCTAGGGTTTGACCTTTTGGTTCACTTGGTGGCTCTAGTGAACCAAACTAGAATAAAAGTCCATAATTAATCCGGGTAGAATATAGTATTCTATATGTGCATGCTTATACTATATAAATTATATATTATGCAAACACGCTTCGCATGTTAATTAATATGATGCGTATTTTATATATATATATATATATATATATATATATATATATGCATGCGCGCTAAACAAGATGAGACAAATTAATAACACACCCCTCAAATATTTTATATTAAGTTTAACGTTCAAAGATATTTGGAATATCGAACGTCGCCTTCTAGCATGATAGAAACAATAGAGTATTGAATATTTAATATGAGTTTGTTGTGCACACACAAGGCAAGTATTAAATATTTAAGATGTTATTTTATTACATATGATATTTATAAGGAATTGAACATTAATGCTTTGTTGTGCACACACACAAGGGGCAGTAGTTTTCTCTTCTTATATATGGAAATCTTTGGTTCGACTTAACTTAAATCATTTTAGTTAGGATGTGCACACACTTGACCATTATGATTTAAGAGGCAAAATACAAGGAGTTACATAGTTGATGTAATTGACAAGAGTTGTCTACCTATTTATTTATATATAGTTTGTTGTGCACACATAAGGCTATATACATTTGAAATGGGATCCTTATTCTCACTAGCATATCTTTAATTAAATATTGTCGAACTATATATATTGAGGGTAATATAGTTTGAAGAAAATAGTGGGAGATACCAATTTAAAACAAGACCTAATTTATTTTGGTAATTAATAAAAGAACGTATGCTAAAATGTTGTTAATTATAAATTCATTTACAGAATTTTACAATGTTTAAATTACTATCATGACGAAGCATATTATATGTTATTTAATCGGACCAAATTAAACAGATTGGTTAAGGAATTGAGAATAGTTCTCATGATTGAAAAGCTATCTTATGTCCTTAATATGCCTATCCCTGCAATGATTGCAGACAATGCCTCTGAGAAAGAGATTGCTACTTTTAGAAAGTGGCAAGATGATGCATAGTTCGCTCAATGCATCATGCTCGCATCCATGAGTAACGAGCTTCGAAATACGTCGACGTGAAACTATGGATGCTCCTACTATATTCCTGCACATCAAGTAGTTGATGGTGAGGAAAGTAGGACTAATAGATATCAGATATCTAAAGAGTTCTTTCGATTTAGAATGACCAATGACACTACAGTACAGACACAAGTCCTTAACATTATCAATTTAATTGATCAATTAGGACAACAAGTTTTGTCATGGATGGAGAGTTGAGCCAAGATTTGATCTTGCACTCACTCCCGGACTCCTTTCACAATTGTTGTGAATTTTTCATATAAACAAGCTAGATATCAGCCTCGCTGATTTGCTTAACATGTTGAAAAATGTTAAGAGTTACTTTCCAACCAAGAAAGACCAAGTCTTACTGGTAGGGGTCAAAGGACCTTCTAAAAAGAAGAATGATTCTAAGAAGGTAAATAGAAAGGGCAAAAACAAAGGATAATAAGAACAAAACTGATAAGGATAGCAAAGGAGTTTGCTTCCACTGCAATAAGCCTGGACACTGGAAAGAAACTGCAAGAAGAATCTTGTAGAGGCTAACCAGAAGAAACTTGGTGAAGTTTCGGTTACAAATACAATTTTGTTCATGATTTAAAATAAATTTTTATTTAAGTCAAGATTCTACTTGGGTATTTGATACCGACTTTGGTTATCATAAATATAGATTTATGAAGGTACCACACAGAAGTAGAAAGATAAACAAAGATAGGTAATCCTATGTGTGGAAAATGAAGCAAAGGTTCCTACATTAGTCATAGAAACTTATAGTTTAGCAATGCCTACATGCAAGTCTATTAAGTCAATAAGTTGTTATTGTATTCCAGTTCTCGTTAGAAACATTATTTTTATTTTGTTATTGGACAATGAAATCTTTGGTATTATATTTAAGAACAATTGTTGTTCTATTTATAATAATAATATTTTTGTATAGAACTGAAATATTACTTAATGGATTTTGTGTACTTGACTTACATAAAAATTATTTTATAAATTGAACAAAATAGTATAAGAAAAAGGAGACGATCATTCAAAGAGTTTAATGTTTGTATTTGATGAAATACAAGTATGAATTATTTGAAAGGTTCAAAGAATTCAAAAGTGAAACTAATTTGAAAAGTATTAAGATTCTTTGATCGGATCAAGGAAGGAATACTTGTGCAATGAGTTTCTAGATCATCTTAAATGGTTCTCTCATAATGGACACCTCCTGATACGTAATAATCGATTGATGTATCTGAAAGGAAAAATTATACCTTGTTGGACATGGTACTGCCCATAATGATTTTACCGACATTCCAGTATCCTTCTGGGATCATGCCCTAGAAATGGCTGCATATCTACGAAAATGGTAACCTCAAAATTCGGCCCCAAGACTTTATAAAAGTTATGGATTGGGTTGTCCAACTTATGTGAAAAGGTTTCAAAGGATAAGCTTGGGACAAGATTTGACAAGTGTCAATTTGTGGGACATCCTAAAGTAAGTTTAGGGTATATGTTCTATAATCCTACTTAGCAAAAGGTGTTTGTTGCGAAACACGCTGCCTTCTAAGATAAAGGTGTTTATCATTGAAGGGGCTAGTGGGAGGATAATAGAATCTTGAAGAGTTCAAGAACCACAAAACACTATAAGTCAAATAAGAGAAACTTGTAGATGAACCTATTGTACCACAATGAATCATAAATGGAATAAGTCTGCCAAGATACACAGGAGGTATGGATTCATCATGGATGATGATGATGAGGTACGCATCATAGATGATGAGGTACGCATCATAGAAGATGATGATCCAGTTACATACGATGAGAGAAGAGTTGTTGACACTCAGAGAAATGGATTGAAGCAAGCTTCTCAAAAATGGAATATTCGTTTTGATGAAATAATAAAAAGAGTTTGATTTCTTCAAAAATAAGAATGAACCTAGTGTGTACAAAGGGTCAGTGGGAGCGTCATGACATTCCTAGTATTATATGTTGATATACTACGGATAAGGAATGACATACCAATGCTACAATCAGTAAAGATAAAGTTGTCTAAACATTCCTCCATGAATGATTTGGGAAGAGTATCGTAATTGGGGATACAAATCTATATAGATAGATTTAAAAGGATGCTTAGCTTAACCCAAGGAACGTATATTCATTTGATGCTAAAGTCGTTTAGCATGGAAAACTCCAAGAGATGTCTTATGTTGATGAGCCATGGAGTGTATCTCTCTTAATAGTCCCCATAGACTCATAAAAGAGAGATCGCATGAGTAACTATCATGTATGCAATGAAATATATGAGACCTGATGTTGATCAATCATATTCTGGAGAAGTTCACTATGAGTCAGTGAAAAACATCTTAAAGTACTTAACCGGCACTAAGGATGTGATCATATTCATGGTGGGTCTGAATTAAAACTAAAGGGCTTAACAAACTCAAGTTTTTTCAGACAGACCAAGACGATAGAAAATCCACTTTAAGGTAAAGGGTTACCTTGAACGGTGGTGCAGTGAATTGGAAAGGTTTTAAACAGGAAAGAGTTGATGGTTTAGTGATAAAGACAAAGTATATAGCTATAAATGAAGCTGCAAGTTGATTGTTTGGATGAAAAGTTCATTACAGAACTAGGAATTATTCCTAAGTCTCATCTTGGATCTAAACATGTGTTGTGGCACTTTCATTTGATTATAGGAATCATTAAAAGATGGGAAATCAGTATAGAGATAGTGAACTCTCAAGAACAACATTATATATCCATTAACTAAAGCTTATCCAACAGCAGGATAATCGTCACTTAGAGAAGAAAGGTATGAGATACCATGATGATTGACTTTAGTGCAAGTGGGAGATTGAAAGTAGTATGCACACAAGCCAATCATGTTTGATGATAAAGCATATACTTTGTAACAATCTTTTTAATTTATTAATAAAAAGTATTAATTTATTAAAGGCTTTTAATTATCTACATGACACTGTTTTATAATATGTGATAAACTCATAGTTTTAAGCAATGTTTTTAGAATAATGATGATGATCATTCTAATGAGATCTAAATTCTTAGAAAACTTAAAACTAAAATAGTTCCCAATCGTTGGATTACTAAATTGGGGATTAGTGAATCTGGATAGATTGGTACATACGTTGCTTGCTCATTGGATGAGGATGATTGATCTCATGATCATTTGTGTGGAGACACTAAAGCAAGTATGTAGGTGCTTATTAGAGAATAAGTTCACTAAACGTGGCTCGCTAAGGAATACCTAATGGAGTTTTACTTGCCTGTCAATAGGAATTCCTGTAGTGATAGTAGTACAAGTGATCCTTAGACTTGAGATCATCATAGTATCTTGTGTATGATGAGTTATACTTTGACTTATTCCTTAAGACCCTTAGGGTATATCAAAGAGTATGATTGGGTATAATAAGTTGTACATGGAGATAATGTATGATCAATAAAGAATCTACCACTTCTAGTAAAAGAAGAGAAATGACATATGTGATTCGATAAATGACAACCCAGTAGTCCTTGGCCAAGGCAGAATGAAATTAGAAAAGAGTTTCTAATTTGCATTATTTGGAGTTGTATATTTAAGAGTCGAAATACATATAATTAAATAAAATAAGACTTGACAGTAATTCCATGTCTTATATTTAATTGGGACATTATATGGTGGAAGGATTGAATTATACAGTAACTATTTACTCAAAGGTTCTTTTATGATTAATGTTGAAATCTATATTATCTGGAAATTCGTTAATCGCTAGGGAGGCTTATCCTTATTGTAGAATAAATATTATTTATTTAAATAAATTAATATTTTAATTTATTTATTTAAATAAGATTAGAATTGTTCTAATTGATTTATTCACAACCAGGGTAATATGGAGAACCTAAAGGGTCACACCATAAAAGGAAGAATAATTATTTAAAAAAATAATGGCATAATCGTAATAATATGTTAAGTGTATTTAATTTAATCTATGGTGATAGAATAAATTAAATAGCTTAATATTTATTGTTTAATATTTTAGAAATATTAAATATTTAAATTAATAAGAGGAGTCTTATTAATATTATTACAATTATTATTATTTTAATTTCTAAAGAGTTGGAAATTAATTTAATATTAGTACTCTCATTTATTCCTAATAAGATTAGGAGGCTAATTAATTAAAGGATTTTAATTAATTTAAATAAAACCCAATTCCTTAATTGTTAAGGAGGGTTGCCTACATCTATAAATAAGAGGAGTCTTATTATGGGTGAGGTGGTGGACACTTTCAAAAACACGTGAATACATAATTCCAATAGTTGTGAGAGTACACCTTTTCTTTGAGAGATAGAAAAATTAGGCTTTTACCAAATATCCATCTTCTTGAATCTTTCTTCTTCCTTGGTAGATCACCTTTAGAGGCCAAACACTTGGGTGGCTAACGTTGATCAAAGGAAAGAACCAAACCCGGTGGATTCAAGTTGAACGCGAAAAGGATTGTAGGTGAACTTGTACCTGAGGAAGCTCGAATCTTCAAGGGTATGATTCTTGTTCTTTCTTTTTCGTTTAATTAATAATTGTGCATAAAGGATGATCCGGGTATATGGTTTGTAAAATTTTAAAACTCTATTTTTACACGTTTTCGCTTACTTTGTGCAATTTAATTGCGTTCATGAATATTACAAACCTAACATGCTTTACTTTCCCTAACGTTCTCGAATTTAGTACGCAAGTGAAAAACTTCATTTTTCATACGTGAATTATTATTACATAATCCATCTTCCCTTGATATTCTATCTTTACGTATTTTTCGGAAGTTCAAAAATAATTCCCGAGTAAAAATTAGTGAATAGTATTTTTCAAAAAATTTCTCAGAAAAATTTTGTTTTTTTCTTGAAAATTCAAACACTTTAATTCTACCACGTAGCCAGAATACTGCAATATTTTGACATCTCTAGGTTATAGAACAACCTTCATCTTACTAACACATAATAATAACATATAATATAATTTTATTCATTATTTAATTAAATAAATTTTTTTTACAATAAATTTGATTTTCTCGGTCGTTACATTCACCCCTCCTTATAAGGATTCTTTCCCTAGAACCTCGCTTAAATTTTTAAATAAACAAATAAGGATAATCCTTCCTAATCTTTTCTTCAAGTTCCCACATTGCTTCTTCAGCATCGTGGTTCTTCCATAACACCTTTACTGAAGGTATAACTTTTTTCGCAGAACTAGCTCTTTTTTGTCGATGATTTGAATTGGCATCTCTTCATACGTTAAGTCCTTCTCGATATAACTAGGCTCATACTCTATTACGTGCTTATAATCCGGCTTATAAGGACGTAACACTAATACATGAAATACATTATGTATTCATTCTAAGTCTGGAGGTAATGCTATCATATAAGCTATCTCTCCTACTCTTTTCAATACCTCAAATGGTCCTATAAACCTTGGACTTAACTTTCCCTTCTTTCCAAAGTGTATCTTTCCTTTCCAGGGAGATACCTTTAGAAATATATACGAGCCTACTTCAAACTCTCTATTTACTCGATGCGAGTCCGCATACTTTTTCTGTCTGTCTTGAGCTACTACGAGACCCATCCGTATAAACTTCACTACATTCGTTGTCTGTTGCATCAATTCTGGCCCTAGCATTCGGCATTCTCCCACTTCATCCCAACACAATGGTGTTTTGCACTTCCTTCCGTATAAAGCTTCATAAGGTGGCATGCCTATGCTTGTATGATAACTGTTGTTATACGAAAATTCTACTAATGGTAGATGATCATCCCAACTACCCTTAAAATCCATGACGCAAGATCTCAGTATATCTTCTAACGCTTGAATTATACTCCCGCTCTGCCCATCAGTTTGTGGATGATAAGCCGTACTCAACATCAACTACGTCCCCATCTGTTCTTGCAGACTCCTCTAAAAGTTCGATGTGAATTATGGATCACGATCTGAAACTATCGAAACTGGTACTCCGTGTCTGGAAATAACTTCCTTAACAAAAAGTTTAGCTAACTAGTCTAAGTTATACTTAACCCGTATTGGCAAAAAGTGAGCCGACTTCGTCAATCGTTCCACTATTACCCAAATAGTGTCATACCCCTTCTGTGTGATCGAAAGTCCAAAGTCCATCGTGATATGCTCCCACTTCCACTCCAGAATCTCCAATGACTATAACAATCCACTTGGTCGTTGATGTTCAACCTTAACTTTTTGACAAGTCAAGCACCTACTCACATACTATGCTATGTTTGGCCACAAAAAACTCTATCGAAGGTCTTAATACATCTTAGTACTACCAGGATGAATCGAGTACCTCGAACTATGAGCCTCTTGTAACACTTGCTCCTTTAATTCTGTCTCATTTGGAACCCAAATTCTTCCTTCAAATCTTAATAATCCGTCATTATCAAGATTGTACTTTAAATCTTTTTCCTCTACTAATTGCTTCTTCATATGGTCACACTCATCATTTCTGAGTTGTACCTCCTTGACTCTCTCTACAATGGTAGATTGAATCTCCATTGTAAACAGTCTTTGTCCTGACTCACTCGGCAACTTCACCTCTATCTCCATCCTAGCCATCTCTTTTATTAACTCAGTTTAGGCCGTTAACATAGATAACTTTTCCCGACCGTCCCAACTCAAGGCATCGACAACTACATTGGCTTTCCCCTGATGATACAGGATTTCACAGTCGTAATCCTTTATCAACTCCAACCATCTCCTTTGTCTCATATTCAAATACTTCTATGTTAAGATATATTTTAGACTCTTATGGTCTATGTATATCTCACATTTTTCTCCGTAAAGATAATGTCTCCATATCTTTAAGGCAAACACTATCGCGGCCAGTTCTAGATCATGAGTAGGGTAAACTTTCTCATAATCCTTCAACTTCCATGATGCATATGCAATGACCTTGCCATGCTACATGAGCATGCAACCAAGTCCTCTATGCGAAGCATCACTATAAACTACAAAATTTCATGTATCATCGGGTAATGACAATACAGGTGCTTCACTTAATCTTTTCTTTAGTTCTTAAAAATTGTCTTCGCACTTCTCTGTCCATACGTATTTCACCGTTTTCCTTGTCAAGTTAGTCAATGGAGTAGCTATCTTAGAAAAATTCTGGATGAATCTTCAATAGGATCCCGCCAACCCGAGGAAACTCTGCACCTCAGTCGGCATTTTCTATTCCTAATTCATCACGGCTTCCACCTTCGCTGGATCTACTAAAATTCCATCATGGTCAATGACATGACCTAAAAATTATACCCTTTTTAACCAAAATTCCTACTTAGTGAATTTCACATACAACTTCTCCTTCCTTAGTGTCTCCAACACTATTCTTAGGTGTTCAACATGATCTTCCGGCGTCTTAGAATAGACTAGAATATCATCGATAAACACTACGATGAACTTGTCCAAATATTATTTGAACACTCTGTTTATCATATCCATAAATGCAGCTGGTGCATTAGTCAACCCAAATGACATCACCAGAAACTCATAATGACCATAATGAGTCCTGAATGTCATCTTTGGTACATCCTGCTTCCTAACCTTCAACTGAAGATACCCCGTCCGCAAATCTATCTTAGAAAAATACTTTGCCCCTTTCAACTGATCAAAGAGATCATCGATCTTGGACAGTGGGCATTTATTCTTTATCGTTAACTTGTTTAACTCTCGGTAGTCGATATAAAGTCTCAACGATCCGTTCTTCTTCTTTACAACAACTCTTGTAACTGAACCATTAACTCCTTCATCTCCATTGGCGCCATCCAGTACGGTTCCTTGGAAACTGGTGCTGCTCCTGGCACAATGTCAATTACGAATTTGGTCTACCTTTGCGGTGGAAGACCCGGAAGTTTACTTGGAAATACATCCATGAATTCTTTAACTATAGGGATTTATTCCATCATTGCTCCCACTCTCTAGGTATCAACAACATGGCACAAATAACCTACACATCCCTTCCTCAACAGTTTCCTAGTTTGTGTCATAGTTAGACAACATGAACGCCCCGACAATTTATCACCGTAAAATACTACATGAGGTTGTCTCGATGTTCTAATATTTACACATTTCTTTTTGCAATCTATTATTGCCCCATGGTTAAACAACCAATCCATCCCGAAAATTACATTAAATTCTCCCAACTTTATCGGTATCAAATCTACTGATAATTTACAACCTCGTATATCTACACAATAACTCCTATGAATATTTTCAACATGAATTATTTCTTCATTTGCTACCTTGATATTCAAAGGTACAGGCAATCTTTCGGGAAGTAATTATAACCGTTTAGCAAAATCACATGCTCTGAAAGAATAAGTAGCACCCGAATCAAACAACACATAAGCATTTATATCGTTAATCGGGATAATACCTGCAACAACATCCCCGGATGCAACTACATCTTGGACCGTCATGTTAAAGGTGCGAGCCATCGGCCTACCTGTCTGAGCTGGACCACTAATAGCTAACTTACTACTATTAGCGCCATTTTTCCCGTCCGTTCCCTTCTTTGGGCAGTTCTTCGCTATGTGGTCAGCTGATCCACATACAAAGCATCCATGGTTCTTCTTCGGGCTTGGACAGTTAGGCAAAATGTGCCCCTCCTATCCATAGTTGTAACATACAGCCTTCCCCTTGAGACAGACTCCTAAGTGAGTCTTCCCATAGTTCTTACATGCCTCCATCCTCCTCTTAGGATCTCCTTGCTTCAATCTGGTATTCCCAGAGTTAAATCCCTTTCTCTTCTGACCATCGCCACTCCCGCTGGCTCCCTCGATCTTTACTCGCCCATCTACCTTACACTTATTTTTCTTTTCCCTGTGGTACTGGCTTAAAGCCTCATTCCCACCCTCGGCGATTATCGTGTTCTCCAGAATGGTCCCAAAAGAAGTACTTTGGAAAACTGATATTGGGCTATAGAGCTAGAGTTTCAAGCCCTGCTCGAACCTCCTAGCCTTCCTCACCTCCGTGTCAACTTGGTGTTGAACAAACCTCGCTAGTTCATTGAACTTGGCAGCGTATTGGGGAACAATCATCTCCCCTTATTTTAATTCCAGAAACCGCATCTCCATCCTCCCCTGCATACTCGTGGGAATGTTGTTCTCGAAGAAAATCTCCTTAAATCGCGTCCACGTAAGGTTCTCTATACCAGCCCTAGTCTAGTTTGCCTCCCACCAAAAGTTGGCCTCCCCCTTCATCATATAGGTAGCAAAAGCAACCTTTTGACCCTCTTCGACATTTGCAATAACAAATGCCTTTTCTATTTCTTTTACCCAAGTTTGGGCTTCTATGGGGTCCGTAGTTCCTTTGAACTCTGGCGGACCAACACTCTTAAAATTCTTAAAAGTAGTAGCTCGTACTACTGCAGGATTTACGGGTATATTAGCCCCATTTCTATTAAAAGTGGCCGTTAACAAGTTAACGAACTCTTGCATTGGGTTAACCGGACCTCCTTCTAGTTGATTAACATTAGCATCTTAATTTTTATTTATCTCCTTCTTGGCGGCATTTTGCTGTTAAAGTAAATAACATTTCATTATTATTCACTTCTTATTAGTTAGTTATTACTCATTATTAAATAATAACTCATACTAATTGTACAATATGTTCCATAAAAGAAAATTTATATTGATTTGCTTCTTGTAGTATAATACTACATCGTTCATATTACACAGCCTAAGCTGATTACATTACTTTGTTATACAAAAGAGGGTTTTACGTCACTACAAAGATATAACATATTTACATATCTATTATACTCTAACTACTAGCTAGATTACATCTTCCTTAAGGCATTCTCATAGTCGGCATTGACAATACCGACTATCACATCTCGGCTGATAGTATGTCGTGTTTGCCCCACCTCTACAGGATACTCAGCCACCTGCCACTGAAAATCCCTATGCAAACTCCTATGTATACAGGACATCCGGCTAACCTTCTGTTTCTTGGTCTTTAGCTCCTGCCTGAGCTCAAAGACCTCATGTTTAACCTCATGGACCTTGTCCTTGGCTAACACCTTCTCGTCATGTTCCTCCTCCCACATCGACTCCATACTCTTCTTATCCTCTAAGACAGCATGGAGCTCATCCTTCAGTTCTTTTACCTCCTTACAATATTGGATATTTTAAGGTTTTGTGAAAACTAAAGTAGCAATCAAATTGCAAAAATAGTGGAAACAAAATAATATCAGATTTTAAAATTTATCACAAACCAATTACTCGGATCATCCTTTATGCATATTATTAATTAAAACGAAGAATAAGAAGTTATAGAATCGTACCCTTGTAGATACGAGCTTCCAAAGGTACGAGTTCACCTCCTACTTCTCCTCGATCTCCTTGAATCTCCGGGTAGATTCCTTCCTTTGATCAATGTTAGCCACCCAAGTGTATGGCCTCTAGAGGTGATCCACCAAGGAAGAACAATTTTTAAGAAGAATGGTGTATTGGCTCAAACCCTAGTTTTTCCTATCTCTATAGAAAAAGGGATGTACTCTCCAACTATTGGAATTGTGTACTGTTGATATCTGATATAAGACTCCTCTTATAAAGATATCAAGTACCCCTATTTAATTAAAATAAGGTATTATTTATTTAATTAAACTCTTTTAATTAAATGGGCTCCCTAATCTTATTAGGGATAATTAATTAAACTCATTTAACTAATTTTCCCTCCTAATCCTATTAGGAATAAATGAGAGTACTTATATTAAATTAATTCCTAAACTCTTTTAGAAATTTAATAATAATAATTGTAATAATATTAATAAGACTCCTCTTATTAATTTATATTTAATATTTCTAAAATATTAAATAATAAATATTAAGCTATTTAATTTATTCTATCACCATAGATTAAATTAAATATACTTAACATATTATTACGATTATGTCATTAACTTTTAAATAATTATTCTTTCTTTTATGGTGTGACCCTTTAGGTTCTCCATATTAAATCGGTTGTGAATAAATCAATTAGAATAATTCTAATCTTATTTAAATAAATAAATTAAATGATTAATTTATTTAAATAAATAATATTTATTCTACAATAGGGATAAGCCTCCCTAGCGATCAACGACTTTCCAGATAATATAGATTTCAACATTAATCATAAAAGAACCTTTGAGTTAATAGTTACCGTACAATTCAATCATTCCACCATATAATGTCCTAATTAAATATAAGACATAAAATTACTGTCAAGTCTTATTTTCTTCAATTATATGTATTTCGATTCCAAAATGCACAACTCCTAATGAATGCAAATTAGAAACTACTTTCTAATTTCATTCCACCTTGGCCAAGGATTCCTGGATTGTCATTTATCGAATCACATAGGACATTTATCTTCTTTTACTAGAAGTGGTAGATTCTTTGTTGATCATTCATTACCTCCATATATAATTTATTACACCCAAGCATACCCTTTGATATACCCTAAAGGTCTTAAGGAATAAGTCAAAGTGTAAATCATTATATACAAGATACTATGATGATCTGAAGTCTAAGGATTACTTGTACTACTATCACTACAATAATTCCTATTGACAGGCAAGTAAAACTCCATTAGATATTCCTTAGCGAGTCACGTTCAGTGAACTTATTCTCCAATAAGCACCTACATACTTGCTTTAGTGTCTCCACACAAATGATCATGAGATCAATCATTCCCATCCAATGAGCAAGCAACGTATGTATCAATCTATCCGGATTCACTAATCCCTTTTTTTAGTAATCCATCGATTTAGTACATTTTAGTTTTAAGCTATCTAAGAATTTAGATCTCATTAGCATGATCTCATAATGATTCTAAAAGCATTGCTTAAAACTATGGGTTTATCACATATTATTAAAACAACACCATGTAGATAATTAAATGCCTTTAATAAATAATTCTTTTATTAATAAATAAATAAGATTTATTACAAAGTATATGCTTTATCATCATACATGATTGGCTTCTATGCATACTACTTTCAATCTCCCACTCGTACTAAAGTTTATCATCGTGGTATCTTATACCCATCTTCTCTAAGTGACGATCGAATTGCTGTTGTGTTAACGCTTTAATAAATGGATCTGCAATACTGTCTTGAGAGTCCACACGTTTAAGGGTGACGTCTCCTCTTTCAATGATCTCTCTGATCAAATGAACCGCCCCAACACGTGTTTGGATTTACGATGAGACACAGGTTCTTTAGCTCATGCAAACTGACTCGGTGTTGTCACAAAATAAAGGTACTGGTCCTGTAATGCTAAGAACCACACCAAGTTCGGTAATGAACTTCTTCATCCAAGTAGCTTCCTTTGCAGCTATGTACTCTGCCTCTATCACTTAATCATCAATTGTTTGCTGTTTGGAACTCTTCCAAATCACTACGCCACCATTTAAGGTAAACACATACCCCGAAATAGATTTACTGTCATCTTGGTCCGTTTGAAAACTTGAGTCTGTGAAGCCCTTTAGTTTCAATTTAGACCCACCGTAGACAAGAAATACATCATTTGTTCTTCTTAAGTACTTTAGGATATTTTTCACTGCCTTCCAGTGTTCTTCTCCTGGATTCGACTGATATATGCTTGTTACACTAAGTGTATGAGCGACATCTGGTCTAGTACATATCATACCGTACATGATAGATCCTATTGCTGAATCATAAGGAATCTTACTCATACGGTCTCTCTCCTTAGATGTCTTTGGGGCCCGTTTCTTGGAGAGATGTATTCCATGGCTCATAGGCATGAGACCTCTTTTGGAATCTTCTATGCTAAACCTCTTTAGCATCGAGTCAATGTACGTTCCTTAGGACAAGCCAAGCATCCTTTTAGATCTATCTCTATAGATCTTTATCCCCAAAATATAAGATGCTTCTCCCAAGTTCTTTATGGAGAAGTGTTTAGATAACAAGATTTTAATTGATTGTAGCATATGAATATCATTCCTTATTAGTAATATATCATCAACATATAATACGAGGAATGAAGCAGCACTTCAACTAACCTTCTTGTACACACATGGTTCATCCTCATTTTTGATAAAATCAAAATCTTTGATTGTCTCATCAAAACGGATGTTCCACCTACGAGAAGCTTGCTTCAATCCATAAATGGATTGTTGTAGCTTACAGACTTGATTTGTTCCAACCTTTGAAACAAATCCCTCTGGCTGTGTCATATACACATCCTCCTCAAGTTTCCCTTTGAGGAAGACCGTTTTCACGTCCATCTGCCAAATTTCGTAGTTATGGTAAGCTGCAATCGCAAGAAAAATCCGAATGGACTTGAGCATTGCTACTGGTGAGAAGGTTTCGTCATAGTCAACTCCTTATCTTTGTTTGAAACCTTTTGCGACCAGTCGGGCCTTATAGGTCTCTACCTTCTTTGCCCTGCTCGATCTTTCTTTTAAAGACCCATTTACACCCAATAGGCTTAATACCTTCAGGTGATGAAACCAAAGTTCATACTTGGTTTTCATACATGGAGTCCATCTCAAATTTCATGGCTTCTTGCAACTTCTCTGAGTCTTTACTACTCATAGCCTATTCGTAATTCAATGGATCATCATCATCTATGATGCATACCTCATCGTCATCTTCTATGACAAGACCATACCTATCAGGTATTCGGTACTCTTCCAGATTTACGAATAGGGTGTGGTACAGAAGGATCTCTACTTGGTTAGGTACCTCACTTTGATCTGTAGTATTTTGTGGTTCTTGAACCTCTTCAAGATATATCTTACTCCCACTAACCCCTTCAAGGATAAACTCATTTTCCAAGAAGGAAGCATGTTTCGCAACAAACACCTTTTGATCCGTTGGATGATAGAAATAATACCCCGATGTTTCTTTAGGGTATCCACAAATCTACATTTGTCAGATCTTGTCTGTAGCTTATCATTTTCAAATTTTTTTGACATAAGCTGGACAACCCCAAGTCTTAACATGCTTAAGATTTGGTTTCCTCACTGTCCATAACTCATATGGGGTCTTAGGGACGAATTTTGTAGGTACCTTGTTAAGTAGGTATGCTGCCGATTCTAGGGCATATCCCCAAAAGGAAACTGGAAGGTCGGTAAAGCTCATTATGGATCGAACCATGTCCAACAATGTTCGATTTCTCCTTTCGGATACACCATTCATCTGTGGCGTCCCTGGTGGAGTCCATTGTGAGATTATACCATTTTCTTTGAGACAATTAAGAAACTCACCACTTAAGTATTCTCCTCCTCGATCAAATTGAAGAATCATAATACTCTTACCAGTTTGCTTCTCTACTTCACTTTTGAACTCTTTGAACTTTTCAAATGATTCAGATTTCTATTTCATTAAATACACATATCCAAATCTTGAGTAATCGTCGGTGAATGTAATAAAATAAGAATACCCTCCTCATGCAGTCTTTGTCATAGGTCCACATACATCTGTGTGTACCAACGCTAACAACTTTGTAACTCTTTCTCCTTTTCCACTAAAAGGAGATTTAGTCATTTTGCCTGTGAGACAAGATTCACAAGTTGGATATGATTCATAATCTGATAGCTCTAGGATCCCATCTTTATACAACTTGGATAATCTTGTTTCATTAATATGACCGAGTCTACAGTGCCACATGAAGGTATAATTAACATCATATCTTTTTCTTTTCTTAGTTTGTTCAATTTGAAGTATATTTTCATGCAAGTCAAGTATATAAAGTCCATTTCACAAATTACCAACACTATATAAAACATTATCATTATAAATAGAACAATTGTTATTCTTTATTATTATGTTAAAACCATCCATATCCAATATAGAGATAGAAATAATGTTTCTAATGATATTTAGAATAAAATAACAATTATTTGAATTAATGAACTTGCCCGTAGACAGTGCTAAACAATAAGTCCCTACAGCTAATGCAGCAACCTTTGTTCTATTTCCCACTCGTAGGACGACCTAATCCTTGCTCAGCTTTCTACTTTTGACCAGTCCCTGCATATTATTACATATGTGAGAACCACAGCCGGTATCCAATACCCAAGTAGAAGATTGACTTTCAGAAAAATTAATTTCAATCATAAACAAACCTTGATTAGGATTTGAAGCTTCTCCAAGCTTCTTCTATTTTTGTTCCGTAAGATAATCCTTGAAGTTCTTCTTCCAATGACCCGGCTTGTTGCAATGGAAGCAAATTCCTTTTCTAGCTGGATCAGGTTTCTTTTGATCCTTCACTTTTGCCTTTCCCTTAGCCTTCTTGGATTTCTTTTTTTCAGAAGATACTTTGGGCCTCTTCCTTTTCTTGGAAGAATCATCCACCAGTAAGACATGGTTCTTCTTGGATGGGAAGTGACCTTCAGCAGTTTTCAACATGTTAAGTAATTCAGGCAAGCTGACATCTAACTTATTCATGTGAAAATTCACAACAAATTGTGAGAAGGTGTTTGGGAGTGACTGCAAGACTAAATCTTAACTCAACTCCCCATCCATGATGAACCCAAGCTGTCCAAGACGTTCAATCAAATTGATCATCATTAAGACATGAGTCTCAACGGTAGTACCCTCGGTCATCCGAGATCGGAAGAGCTCCTTAGATATTTTATATCTAGCAGTCCTACTTTTTTCACCATACAACTCTTGAAGGTGCAGTAGCATAGTAGGAGTATCCATGGTTTCATGTTGACTCTGAAGCTCGTTACTTATGGATGCAAGCATGATGCATTGAGTCACAGATGTAGCATCTTACCACTGTTTAAAAGTAGTAATCACTTCCTCAGAGGCTGTCTCTGCAACTTTTGCAGGTACGGGCGAATTTAGGACATAAGAAATCTTTTTAGCAGTGAGAACAATTCTCAGATTCCTTAACCAGTCCGTGTAATTTGGTCCGATCAGTTTGTTAGCATCAAGTATGCTACGCAGTGAAATTAGTGAATGTGACATTTTCAAATTTCTGCATGTAAAAAGACGATATTTTAGCAAACATTCATTTAATTAATTACCAAAATAAATTAGGTCTTATTTTATATTAGTATCTCCCACTATTTTCTTCAAACTATATTACCCTCATTTATATAGTTCGGCAAAATCTAATTAAAGTTTTTGCTAGTGAAAATAAGGATCCCATTTCAAATATATATAGCCTTGTGGTGACACAACAAACTATATATAAATAAATAGGTAGACAGCTCCTTATCAATTACATCATCATGTAACTCCTTATGTTTTGCCTCTTAGATTATTTTGATCAAGTGGTGGCACATCCGAATCAAAATTATCTAAGATAAGTCCAACCTAGCACTTACATATATTCAAAAAAGAAAAATAATATCCTTGTGGTGACACAACAAAACAATATTGTTCAATTTTCTTTATAAGCATCAAATGTGATAAATTAACATCTTAAATATTTAATACTTGCCTTGTGGCAACAAACTCATATTAAATATTTAATACTCTATTAATTTTATCATGCTAGAAGGCGACGTTCGATATTCTAAATATCTTTGAACACTTAATGTGACGCCCCCAAAATAGGTATACATCACCCATCTTGAGTCGCCCAATACATGGTACAAAATTTAAATACAACTTAATTATACAACTGTCATGTAAAATACGACAAAACATAATCTGAGAGTTTTAATAGAATATTGTCTTCTAGACAGTATTCAAACCCAAATGGAGTCCTCAATACATTTATTATCACACTATTTCATAGAATAGTGAGGACTACTAATGCAAAGATATGGACCGTCACTCCGTTCCCCGACTAGTCCCAGCTACGTTCTCATTTCCTGAAGGGAACAATGAAAGTAAAAGGGTGAGCTGAACTAGCCTAGTAAGAAATATTATGACTAAGATAATGCAGAATAATTTATCGTTAGCCTTGAACAGTGTTAAACTGATAAAATACAATAGACATCAAGTTTAACTGCAGCGGAACAAGCAATCCATTGGAAGAGTCAAGTAGAGCATGAAATCTACTATCTTCTATGATTTAAAAGAATTTATCATCAATTTTATCCCTAAGACTCAGCTTAAATAATAATTCACATCATCGAATCGTCCCTGCACTACGACCAAGGATATTCTTTAGTATCACGACCACAAATTATCCATGCACTACAGGCTAAGGATATTCGTGTATTCATCAATGGTCATGATCATGCCAACAACTGTCTATCAATGCACTACGGGCCAATGAGGACTTTTACCACATCATTTGTAACATTACGGTAATGATTATACCAAATAATCCCTGGTCATAATCATACCAAGTCCATCTATGCACTACGGCATAATATGACTTTCATCATAATATAAACATGAGGATAATGACAACGATATAAGAATTCAATTAAATGAAAGTAAATGATAAATTTTTAAAGATTTATAATTTAATTTATCCAGAAATCAATAACGTCCAAATTGTCAACATGATACTGCTTTGTGGAGTAAAATTCAAGAATAATATTGTATCAAAAATAATTTGGACCGATAACGAATCAATTTTTATCATGAATAGTACCCCGGGTGAATAGTACTCGAGTTAATAGTACGCAGTGAATAGTAATTCGGGAATAGTAACCCCGTGAATAGTACTCTAGCATGAAAAAGTTAAAACTTATCAAGAATGCTCAGAATAATATTTTCATGAAAAGATACTGGATGAAGCGCAAATATCAAGGATATTCTACTAATTTCATGGAGTATAGAAGCCAAAACTTTAACTAAATGAGTATAGAATTCAAAATCTGAAACGAAATAATATTACTTATATACTACAGAGTATGGAAGAAAATATTATTTCAAGCGAATATTGAACAAAAATAACATCCCTTACCTTGAAAAGAAGAGTATTCCAATTGGTATAGTGGGGATATTCTTGAAGAAAACTTATATTGTTTTCTACGCTCAAAGCTTTCTAAAAAATACGCATAATATTATAGAAGAAGAATACTCTGATTTTGGTGTGATTTTCAATTCTAACTAAGCATCCTATTTATAGGAGAATGGAAAGGATACTATTTGGAAAAAAAATCACGGAAGCAACAGTGGAATCACGGGCTTGCAACGTATCAGTACACTAATTAACACTTTGAACCAATAAGGGACTACCCTTTAAAATAATTCCCACATTGCTGAAACAAATGCTTCCATCAAATATTATACTAACCAATCAGAGACTACCTCCAGCTGAAGGGAATGCTAATTTCAAAATATTGACCAATGAGGGAACACCCTCCTTTACAGAGTATTGAATAGGAGCATACTTGGAAAATATTTGGCCAACATTCGTTCATAATATGCCCCATTTCACATGCCACCTTACGGGCACACATTATCACCCACACACACTATTTAATATATAATATTAATACTTCAATCCACCATTTCAACTTTTCCACCAAACTTCCACTTTTCCACTAAAATTCCACAAGTGAATTCTCCCCCACCCATGCTAAACTTTTATATATATATATATAAATAAAAATTGAGATAACTTCAACCGACAGTTTTGAAAAATGGGTAAATGGGGGTTCATAAAATAAACAAAATTTACATCAAATACTTCATAAAAATTCCTTCAATATTTTAAACAACATTTATCATCATTATTATAATTCGCAATATTTAACAATCAGGTCGTTCCTAGGAAAGAAGGGGCTTTTCAATAAGGATTTCTCCTTATTGGCGCGCAATTAGGTGACCAAACCTCTCCTTGACAGAACTTCTAGACATTATCAATATTGCAAATAATAATATGAATAACTTTTTCGTCTCAATTATTGATTTAATAATATAAAATATTATGCATATGATACTGTGACAATAATTGAATCAATAATATGAGAGATATGATGCAACAATTACTGTAGCAATAATTGAGTATAACTGAGTGACTTCTCACGTAAACATCAATAACCAATACCGTGTGCTACTATGCAACCACGCGTATTACTGTACTTTTAACGCCGATTATTTCAACGGTTAACGGTAAAACTTCCGCCGTTATTTTCATAAAAAGATATTTTTATCGTTTTCTCATTCCGATAATAATTACGTTGTGGGGTCCACCAATGATTGTGTCGTCGTACGAATATTCCCCGACCAATCGAATATTATATAACAACTTGCTTACTTTTTAAAATTCATAAATATTACCCACAACTATAACATTCTAACAAATTTAAACCTTAATATTCAAAAATGATATTTATAGAAAAATTCATCTTTATTCATAAAAGTTGGGGTCTTACAACCTCCCCTTCTTATGAAATTTCACCCTCGAAATTAGCGTACATACCTGGTATGACGAAAAGGTGAGGATACCTTGATTTTATATCAGATTCTAACTCCCAAGTCATTTTCCCAATATCGTGGTTTCTCAATAAAACTTTGACTTGAGGTATAACCTTGGAGCGTAGAATATGTTCCTTCTTATCCAAGACTTTAACAGGAACCTCTTCATACGTTAAATCTTCCTCTATTTCATCTGGTTCTAACTCAATAATGTGGTTCGGGTCTTTCACATATTTACGTAACATAGATATATGAAAAATGTTATAAACAAGAGACATACTTGGCCATAAAGCGAGTCTATAGGCCACAGTTCCTACACGGTCAAGGATTAAAAATGGGCCAATGAATCGAGGATTGAGCTTTCCTCTTTTTCCAAATCTCGTAACTCCTTTCCATGGAGCAACACGTAACAACACATAATCTCCAATATCGAATTCCACGTCCTTTCGATGAAGATCAACATAACTCTTTTGTCGATCTTGTGAGGTTTTTATATGTTGTCGGATCGTTTAAATCTTTTTCGTAGTCATACATACCAACTCCGGTCCCAACAACATTGCTTCACCCACCTTATCACAACATACTGGAGAACGCCACTTTCTTACATACAACGCCTAAAATGGAGCCATGCCAATACTTGCTTGATAACTGTTGTTGTAGGAAAACTCCACCAATGGTAAGAGCTTGTCCCAACTTCCCTTAAAGTCAAGGACATAGTGTCTTAATAGATCTTCAAGAGTTTGAATAGTCCTCTCCGACTGCCTGCCATTTGAGGATGATATGCTGAACTAAATTGTAAATCCGTGCCCATAGCTTTTTGCAAACTAACCCAAAATCTTGAAGTGAATCTTGGGTCTCGATCAGAAACTATAGATACTGGCATACCATGCAATCTTACAATCTCGTTTATGTACATACGAGCAAGACGTTCAAGTGTATAAGTTTCTCGTATAGGTTAGAAATGAGCAGACTTGGTTAATCTATCAACAATGACCCAAATTGCATCTATGCCTTGAGAAACCTTGGGAGGACAAGTAACAAAATCCATGGTAATGTGCTCCCACTTCCATTCTGGAATTTCAAGTGGTTGCAATGGACCTTTTGGCACTTGATGTTCCACCTTGACTCGTTGACAAGTTAGACACCTTGAGATAAACCCCGCTATCTCTCTCTTCATATTGCTCCACCAAAATGTATGTCGAAGATCACGATACATTTTGGTACTCCCAAGATGGATTACAAACGGTGTGTTGTGCGCCTCCATCATGATTTTATACTTTAAATCAGGGTTAAGGACACAAAGTCTAGATTTGACTCGTAGTATTCATTCTTCATCGATTCTTACTTCCGAGATAACACCTTCTTGTACTTTCTTCCTCATACGCATTAGCTCCAGGTCTGTAGCTTGAGCAGCTTTAACTTTATCGATTAAAGTCGGTTCTACTCGTATATTCGCCATCATCACATGGGTCCCTAGAGTCTTTAACTCTATCTCCATCCTTTGTAAGTCATACAAAATGGGCCTTTGCGTTGGCAATAATGCACTCGTACCTACATATGATCTTCTACTCAATGCGTCAGCTTCCGCGTTTGCTTTTCCAAGGTGGTATTGAATAGTATGATCATAATCTTTCAACAGTTCGAGCCAACGTCGTTGTTGCATGTTGAGTTCCTTTTGGGTGAAGAAATATTTGAGGCTTTTATGATCCGTATAGATCTCCACTTTCTCCCCATACAAGTAATACCTCCAAATTTTAAGTGTGAAGACAACAATTGCCAACTCTAGATCATGAGTAGGATAATTCCTCTCACATTCTTTGAGTTATCGAGAGTCATAGGCTATGACTTTCCCCTGAAGCATCACTGTAGATGACAAATCCCTCCGAGCCAGATGGTATTATCAGAACAGGTGCTGAAATGAGTCTCCTCTTAAGTTCTTGAAAACTCTTTTCACATTCCTCCCTCCAACCGAATTTTGTATCTTTCCGAGTCAGATGAATTAATGGAGTAGTGATTTGAGAAAATTCTTCTACGAATCTCCAAAATAATCAGCTAAGCCGAGAAAGCTACGTACTTCGGTCACTGATTTAGGTTGCTCCCAGCTTTGAATTGCTTCAATCTTTGCCGGGTCAACATATATTCTATGATTTAATACTATGTGCCCAAGGAATGCTACTTCCTCAAGCCAGAACTTGAATTTCATCAACTTGGCATGAAGCTTATTTTCACGAAGCTTTTGGAGTATCAGCCTCAAGTATTGCTCATGATCTTCATTGCTTTTGGAGTAAATGAGGATGTCATCAATAAAGACGACCACAAAATGATCCAAATATTCCTTGAATACTCGGTTCATCATATCCATGAAGGTAGCAGAAGTATTACTCAATCCAAAAGACATGACTAGGAAATCATAATGCCCGTATCGAGTTCTAAAAGTCGCCTTCGGAATGTCATCGATTTTAATCTTCAATTGGTGATATCCGGAATGAAGATCAATCTTTGAAAAGAATTTGGCGCCTTGCAACTGGTCAAACAGGTCATCAATATGTGGCAATGGGTACCTATTTTTGATGGTGACATGATTCAACTCTCGATAATCAATACAAAGTCACATACTCCCATCTTTCTTCTTCACGAATAGAACAGGAGCACCACAAGGAGAAGTACTAGGACGAATGAAACTGATGTCTAACAATTATTGCAGTTGGGTCTTTAACTTCTGAAGTTCAATAGGATCCATTCGATATGGGGCTTTGGAAATGGATTTTGTACCGGGTTCAAGGTCAATACAAAATTTAATTTCACGCTCTGGGGTAGGTCAGGAAGTTCTTCAGGGATTAAATCAGGAAATTTATTAACAATAGAAATATCATTCAAAACTGACGTATTTTTGTTTAAATCCGTGATATGAGCTAAGAAAGCTTGACATCCATTTTTTAATAAACGAATATCTTTATGGCTTGAGATGACAGTGATTCATTTTAATGGTTTGGTTGCTTGAATTCGTATAATAGGTTGGTTAGGAATATGAAAGCTACCAACCTTACGAAAATAATCAATTTTTGCATGATGAGTAGTTAACCAATCAATTCCTAGAATTACGTTAAATGCAAGTATTTTCTATGAAATAAGATCGACAGGTAATGTGAGGGTACTGATTTGAACCAAACAAGACTTATAAACAGTAGATGTAATGAAGGTTTCTCCCAATGGAGTTTCAACAGATAAGTCAAAGTCTAATTTCTCCGTAGTCAAATTTAAATGTTGAGCGTAAGTAGGAGAAATAAAAGAATGGGTAAAATCGGTGTCAAATAAGGTATAGACTTCGCTAGAGTTTATGATAAGCTTACCCGTGATGACCTCGTTCGGGTTCCTTGCTTTCTGGGAGGTTACGACAAATGCTCTCCCTTGAACTACTAGTTTTGACTTTTCTGGAATGGCCTTTGGTGCCTCCATCCCAGCTAGACTTGGCTTCTCTAAACCATAAAATCGAGCTTGGTGACCTTCCCTTCCATAATTGTAACACGTTTTGGACTGCTGAGCACATTTTGGACAGATATGTCCCTCCCCTCCATATTTGAAGCATATGATAAGTGATCGTTCTCCTTCCTTAACAACAGGTGCTGGTGCTGACGTCTTTCCATCATTATTGAATCTCCTTTTCTTGAAATGTCCACTTTTATTGTCTTGACAATGATTACCACCGAAGTGGTTACCATTTCTGTCATGTTGATTCCCTCCACATTTTTTGTCACCGCTTCGATGACTGCTACCACTGGTATTATCGACTTATCGGCTGCTCTCTCTTGGTTGGGTTGACTCATTATCGCGCTCCAATAACTGAGCCCTATTTACAACATCTGAATACAAACACAGTTTGTGAGAGATAGGGTATTGACGTATCTCGGGTTTTAAACCTCTTAGAAACATCCGCGTCATTCTCTCTTCATTATCAACTAAGTGAGACGCAAACCGGGACAACTCGACAAACTTGTTTTCATACTGCAACACGGTCATGTTGTTTTGCTCCAGTTTAATGAACTCTATCTCTTTCATGTGACGAATACTTTCGGGAAAGTACTTATCGTTGAACAGTTCTTGGAATTTCTCCCAAGTCATCTTCAGTGCGGCAAGTTGAGTACGCTTTACAGATTCCCACCAGTAATCTGCCTCTGCTCGAAACATGAAGGTGGCAAAGGGAACCTTTTGCACATCGGAGTATCCCAAGACATCAAATATCTTGTAGATCTGCTTTATCCACGTCTCCGCCTTATGTGGTTTTGGTTCTCCAAAAAACTCTGGTGGTCCCAGCTCCATGAACTATTTAGCGGTGACCGTTTGAGAGTTGCCAGTGTTTCCACCAGTATTTTAGACAGGAGCCGCTCTCGCTTGATGTTGCATGAATTTTATAAAGCCTCTGAACATTCCATCGTTCATCATTTAAACGGTGTTGTTATTTACCTGAGGATTATTGTCTTCCTGTTGCACATTATCCTGGGTGTTAATCTGTGGTGACTCAACGATCTCCTGTGCTCCATTGCTATTCTCAATATTCTCGCATATCATTTTCAAATACTGCCACAAAACAAGAGTTAATTAATATATCACATATTATCCCTATACTCTGACCGACCAATTAAATACCAAATAAACTTAGGTAGGTCATACTAGCGAAGGAATTCCCCGTCTCTCCCCTCCTAGTTCTTGTCTCACATCTCAGCCAGGGATCATATCTCTAAGCTTTGATACAAACTGTGATGCCCCCAAAATAGGTATACATCACTCATCTTGAGTCGCCCAATACATGGTACAAAATTTAAATACAACTTAATTATACAACTGTCGTGTAAAATACGACAAAACATAATCTGAGAGTTTTAATACGAATATTGTCTTCTAAACAGTATTCAAACCCAAATGGAGTCCTCAATACATTTATTATCACACTATTTCATAGAATAGTGAGGTCTACTAATGCAAACATCTGGATCGTCACTTCATTCCCCGACTAGTCCCAACTACGTTCTCATTTCCTGAAGGGAACAATGAAAGCAAAAGGGTGAGCTCAACTAGCCCAGTAAGAAATATTATGACTAAGATAATGCAGAATAATTTATCGTTAGCCTTGAACAGTGTTAAACTGAAAAAATATAATAGACATCAAGTTTAACTGTAGCGGAACAAGCAATCCATTAGAAGAGTCATGTAGAACATGAAATCTACTATCTTCTATGATTTAAAAGAATTTATCATCAATTTTATCGCTGAGACTCAGCTTAAATAATAATCCACATCATCGATTCACCCCTGAACTACGGATAAGGATATTCTTTAGTATCACGACCACAAATTATCCATGCACTACGGGCCAAGGATATTCATGTATTCATCAATGATCAAGATCATCCCAACAACTGTCCATCAATGCATTACGGGCCAATGAGGACTTTTACCACATCATTTGTAACATTACGGTCATGGTTATACCAAATGATCCCTGGTCATAATCATACCAAGTCCATCTATGCACTACGGCCACAGATGACTATCATCATAATATAACCATGAGGATGATGACAATGATATAAGAATTCAATTAAATGAAAGCAAAGGATAATTTTTTAAAGATTTATAATTTCATTTATCCAGAAATCAATAACATCCAAATTGTCAACATAATACTGCTTTGTGGAGTAAAATTCAAGAATAATATTGTACCAAAAATAATTTGGACCGATAACGAATCAATTTTTATCATGAATAGTACCCTGAGTGAATAGTACTCGGGTGAATAGTACCCCATGAATAGTAATTCAGGAATAGTAACCCCGTGAATAGTACTCCGGTATGAAAAAGTTAAAACTTATCAAGAATGCTCAGAATAATATTTTCATGAAAAGATACTGGATGAAGCGCAAATATCAAGGATATTCAACTAATTTCATGGAGTATAGAAGCCAAAACTTTAACCAAATGAGTATAGAATTCCAAATCTGAAACAAAATAATATTACTTACATACTACAGAGTATGAGAGAAAATATTATTTCAAGCGAATATTGAACAAAAATAACATCCCTTACCATGAAAAGAAGAGTATTCCAACTGGTATAGCGATGATATCCTTGCAGAAAACTTATACTGTTTTCTACGCTCAAAGTTTTCTAAAAAATACGCTCAATATTATAGAAGAAGAATTCTCTGATTCTGGTGTGATTTTCAATTCTAACTAAGCATCCTATTTATAGGAGAATGGAAAGGATACTATTTGAAAAAAAAAATCACGAACGCAATACTGGAATCACGGGCTTGCAACGTATCAGTACACTAATTAACACTTTGAACCAATAAGGGACTACCCTTTAAAATAATTACCACATTGCTGAAACAAATGCTTCCATCAAATATTATACTGACAAATCAGAGACTACCTCCAACTGAAGGGAATGCTAATTTCAAAATATTGACCAATGAGGGAACACCCTCCATTGTAATTTATTGAATAGGAAGCATACTTGGAAAATATTTGGCCAACATTCGTTCATAATATGCCCCATTTCACATGCCACCTTACAGGCACACATTATCTCCTACACACACTATTTAATATATATTATTAATACTTCAATCCACCATTTCAACTTTTCCACCAAACTTCCACTTTTCCACTAAAATTCCACCAGTGAATTCCCCCCACCCATGCCAAACTTTATATATATATATATATATATATATATATATATATAAAATTGAGATAATTTCTATTGACAGTTTTGAAAAATGGGTAAATGGGGGTTCATAAAATAAACAAAATTTACATCAAATACTTCATAAAAATTCCTTCAATATTTTTAACAATATTTATCATCATTATTATAATTCGCAATATTTAACAACCAGGTCGTTCCTAGGAAAGAGGGGGCATTCCAATAAAGATTTCTTCTTATTAGCGCACAATCAGGTGACCAAACCTCTCCTTGACAGAACTTCTAGACATTGTCAGTATTGCAAATAATAATATGAATAACTTTGTCGTCTCAATTATTGATTTAATAATATAAAATATTATGCAGATGATACTGTGACTATAATGGAATCAATAATATGAGAGATATTATGCAACAATTACTGTAGCAATAATTGAGTATAACTAAGTAACTTTTCACGTAAGCATCAATAATCAATACCGTTTGCTACTATGCAAAAATGCGTATTACTGTACTTTTAACACCGGTTATTTCAACGGTTAACGGTAAAACTTCCGCTGTTATTTTAATAAAAAGATATTTCTGTTATTTTCTCATTCCGTTAATAATTACGTTGTGGGGTCCACCAATGATTGTGCCATCATACGAATATTCCCTGTTAAAACGAATATTCCCTGACCAATCGAATATTATATAACAACTTGTTTACTTTGCAAAATTCATAAATATTACCCACAACTATAACATTATAACAAATTCAAACCTTAATATTCAAGGATTAAAAATGGGCCAATGAATCGAGGATTGAGCTTTCTTCTTTTTCCAAATCTCGTAACTCCTTTCCATGGAGCAACACATAACAACACATGATCTCCAATATTGAATTCCACGTCCTTTCGATGAAGATCAGCATAACTCTTTTGTCGATCTTGTGAGGTTTTTATATGTTGTCGGATCGTTTGAATCTTTTCCGTAGTCATACGTACCAACTCTGGTCCCAACAACATTGCTTCACCCACCTCATCCCAGCATACTGGAGAATGACACTTTCTTCCATACAACGCCTCAAATAGAGCCATGCCAATACTTGCTTGATAACTATTGTTGTAGGAAAACTCCACCAATGGTAAGAAATGTCCCAACTTCCCTTGAAGTCAAGGACACAGAGTCTTAATAGATCTTCAAGAGTTTGAATAGTCCTCTCCAACTGCCCGTCCATTTGAAGATGATATGCCGAACTAAATCGTAAATCTGTGCCCATAGCTTTTTGCAAACTAACCCAAAATCTTGAAGTGAATCTTGGGTCTTGATCAGAAACTATATATACTGGCATACCATGCAATCTTACAATCTCGTTTATGTATACACGAGCAAGACGTTCAAGTGTATAAGTTTCTCGTATAGGTAAGAAATGAGCAGACTTGGTCAATCTATCAACAATGACCCAAATTGCATCTATGCCTTGAGAAACCTTGGGAAGACCAGTAACGAAATCCATGGTAATGTGTTCCCACTTCCATTCTGAAATTTTAAGTGGTTGTAATGGACCTTTTGGCACTTGATGCTCCGCCTTGACTCGTTGACAAGTTAGACACATTGAGATAAACCCCGCTATCTCTCTCTTCATATTGCTCCACCAAAATGTATGTCAAAGATCACGATACATTTTGGTACTCTCAGGATAGATTGCAAACGGTTTGTTGTGCATCTCTATCATGATTTTATACTTTAAATCAGGGTCGTTAGGGACACAAAGTCCAGAGTTGACTCATAGTATTCCTTCTTCATTGATTCTTGCTTCCGGGATAGCACCTTCTTGTACTTTCTTCCTCATATGCATCAGCTCCAGGTCTGTAGCTTGAGCAGCTTTAACTTTATCGATTAAAGTCGGTTCTACTCATATATTTGCCATCATCACATGGGTCCTTGGATTCTTTAACTCTATCTTCATCCTTTGTAAGTCATATGAAATTGGCCTTTGCGTTGACAATAACGCACTCGTACCTGCATATGATCTTCTACTCAATGCGTCAGCTACCACATTCGCTTTTTAAGGGTGGTATTGAATAGTATGATCATAATCTTTCAACAGTTCGAGCCAACGTCGTTGTCGCATGTTGAGTTCCGTTTGGGTGTAGCAATATTTGAGGCTTTTATGATCCGTATAGATCTCTACTTTCTCCCCATACAGGTAATGCCTCCAAATTTTAAGTGCGAAGACAGCAGCGACTAACTCTAGATCATGAGTAGGATAATTCCTCTCATATTCTTTGGGTTGTCGAGAGGCATAGGCTATGACTTTCCCATGTTGCATGAGAACACATCCTAACCCTTTGCCCGAAGCGTTAGTGTAGATGACAAATCCCTCCGAGCCAGATGATATTATCAGAACAGGTGCTGAAATGAGTCTCCTCTTGAGTCTTGAAAACTTTTTTCACATTCCTCGCTTCGATCGAATTTTGTATCTTTTCGAGTTAGCTAAGTTAATGGAGTAGCGATTTGAGAAAATCCTTCTAAGAATCTCCTATAATAACCAGCTAAGCCGAGAAGGCTACGTACTTCGGTCACTGATTTAGGTTGCTCCCAGCTTTGAATTGCTTCAATCTTTGTCGGGTCAACAGATATTTCATGACTTGATACTACGTGCCCAAGGAATGCTACTTTCTCAAGCCAGAACTCGCATTTCTTTAACTTGGCATAAAGCTTATTTTCACGAAGCTTTTGGAGTATCAGCCTCAAGTGTTGCTCACGATCTTCACGGCTTTTGGAGTAAATGAGGATGTCATCAATAAAGATGACCATAAAATGATCCAAATATTCCTTGAATACTTGGTTCATCATATCCATGAAGGCAGTAGGAGCATTAGTCAATCCAAAAGATATGACTAGGATTTCTTAATGCCCGTACCGAGTTCTAAAAGCCATCTTTGGAATGTCATCGATTTTAATCTTTAATTGGTGATATTCAGAACAAAGATCAATCTTTGAATAGAATTTGGTGCCTTGCAACTGGTCAAATAGGTCATCAATACGTGGCAATGGGTACCTATTTTTGATGGTGACATGATTCAACTCTCGATAATCAATACAAAGTCGCATACTCCCATCTTTCTTCTTCACGAATAGAACCGGAGCACCCCAAGGAGATGTACTAGGACGAATGAAACTGATGTCTAACAATTACTGCAGTTGGGTCTTTAACTCCTAAAGTTCAATAGGAGCCATTCAATATGGGGCTTTGAAAATGGGTTTTGTACTGGGTTCAAGGTCGATACAAAATTCAATTTCATGCTCTGGGGGTAGGCCAAGAAGTTCTTCAGAGAATACATCAGGAAATTTATTAACAATAGAAATATCATTCAAAATTGATGTATTTTTGTTTAAATCTGTGAAATGAGCTAAGAAAGCTTGACATCAGTTTTTTAATAAACGAATAGCTTTATGGCTTGACATAACAGTGATTGATTTTAATGGTTTGGTTGTTTGAATTCGCATAATAGGTTGGTTAGGAATATGAAAGCTAACAACCTAACGAAAATAATTAAATTTTGCATGATGAGTAGTTAACCAATCAATCCCTAGAATTACGTCAAATGCAAGTATTTTAAATGAAATAAGATCGACAGGTAATGTGAGGGTACTAATTTGAACCAAACAAGACTTATAAACAGTGGATGTAATGAAGGTTTCTCCCAACAGAGTTTCAACAGATAAGTCAAAGTCTAATTTCTCCGGAGTCAAATTTAAACGTTGAACGCAAGTAGGAGAAATAAAAGAATGGGTAGATCCGGTATCAAATAAGGTATAGACTTCGCTAGAGTTTATGATAAGCTTACCCGTGATGACCTCGTTCGGGTTCCTTCCTTTCTAGGAGGTTACGACAAACGCTCTCCCTTGAACTACTGGTTTTGACTTTTTTGGAATGGCCTTTGGTGCCTCCATCCCAGCTGGACTTGGCTTCCCTGAACGATAAAATTGAGCTAGGTGACCTTCTCTTCAACAATTGTAACATGTTTTGGACTGTTGTGCACAGTTTGGACTGATATGTCCATCCCCTTTGCATTTGAAGCATATGAGAGATTATCGTTCTCCTTCCTTAACAACGGGTACTGGTGCTGATGTCTTTCCATCATTGTTGAATCTCCTTTTCTTGAAATGTCCACTTTTATTGTCTTAACCATGATTACCACCGAAGTGGTTACCATTTCTATCATGTTAATTCTTTTCACGTTTGTTGTCACCACTTCGATGACTGCTACCACTGGTATTATCGACTTGTCAGCTGCTCTCTCTTGGTTGGGTTGACTCATTATCGCGCTCCAATAACTGAGCCCTATTTACAACATCTGAATACAAGCACAGTTTGTGAGAGATAAGGTATTGACGTATCTCGGGTTTCAAACCTCTTAGAAATATCCGCATCATTCTCTCCTCTTTATCAACTAAGTGGGACGCAAACCGGGACAACTCGGTAAACTTGTCTTCGTACTGCGAAACGGTCATGTTGTTTTGCTCCAGTTTAATGAACTCTACCTCTTTCGTGTGACAAATACTTTCGGGAAAATACTTGTCGTTGAACAGTTCTTGGAATTTCTCTCAAGTCATCTTCAGTGCGGCAGGTTGAGTACGCTTTACAGATTCCCACCAGTAATCTGCCTCTGCTCACAACATGAAGGTGGCAAAGGGAACCTTTTGCTCATCAGAGCATCCCAAGATATCAAATATCTTGCTGATCTGCTTTATCCACGTCTCCGCCTTATGTGGTTTTGGCTCTCCAAAAAACTCCAATGGTCCCAGCTCCTTAAACTATTTAGCGGTGACCGTCCGAGAGTTGCCAGTGTTTCCACCTATATTTTGGATAGGAGCCACTCTCGCCTGATGTTGCATAAAGCCTCAGAACATTCCATCATTCATCATTTGATCCGTGTTATTGTTTACCTGAGGATTATTGTCTTCCTGTTGCACATTATAATGGGTATTGATCTCTGGCGACTCAACGGTCTCCTATGTTCCATTGCTATTCTCAATATTCTCGGATGTCATTTTCAAATACTGCCATAAAACAAAGGTTAATTGACATATCACATATTATCCCTATACTCTGACCGACCAATTAAATACCAAATAAACTTAGATAGGTCATACTAGCGAAGGAATTCCCCGTCTCTCCCTTCCTAGTTCTTGTCTCACATCTTAGCCAGGGATCATATCCCTAATCTTTGATACCAACTGTGACGCCCCAAAAATAGGTATACATCACCCATCTTGAGTCGCCCAATACATGGTACAAAATTTAAATACAACTTAATTATACAACTGTCGTGTAAAATACGACAAAACATAATCTGAGAGTTTTAATACGAATATTGTCTTCTAGACAGTATTCAAACTCAAATGGAGTCCTCAATACATTTATTATCACACTATTTCATAGAATAGTGAGGGCTACTAATGCAAACATCTGGACCGTCACTCCGTTCCCTGACTAGTCCCAGCTACGTTCTCATTTCCTAAAGGGAACAATGAAAGCAAAAGGGTGAACTCAACTAGCCTAGTAAGAAATATTATGACTAAGATAATGCAGAATAATTTATCGTTAGCCTTCAACAGTGTTAAACTGATAAAATACGATAGACATCAAGTTTAACTGCAGCGGAATAAGCAATCCATTAGAAGAGTCAAGTAGAGCATGAAATCTACTATCTTCTATGATTTAAAAGAATTTATCATCAATTTTATCGCTGAGACTCAGCTTAAATAATAATCCACATCATCGAATCACCCCTACACTATAACCAAGGATATTCTTTAGTATCACGACCACAAATTATCCATGCACTACGGGCCAAGGATATTCGTGTATTCATCAATGGTCATGACCATGCCAACAACTGTCCATCAATGCACTACGGGCCAATGAGGACTTTTACCACATCATTTGTAACATTACGATCATGATTATACCGAATAATCCATAGTCATAATTATACCAAGTCCATCTATGAACTACGGCCACAGATGACTTTCATCATAATATAAACATGAGGATTATGACAATGATATAAGAATTCAATTAAATGAAAGCAAAGGATAAATTTTTAAATATTTATAATTTAATTTATCCAAAAATCAATAACGTCCAAATTGTCAACATGATACTGCTTTGTGGAGTAAAATTCAAGAATAATATTGTACCAAAAATAATTTGGACCGATTACGAATTAATTTTTATCATAAATAGTACCCCCGGTGAATAGTACTCGAGTGAATAGTACCCCGTGAATAGTAATTTGGGAATAGTAACCCCGTGAGTAGTACTTCGGCATGAAAAAGTTAAAACTTATCAAGAATGCTCAGAATAATATTTTCATGAAAAGATACTGGATGAAGCGCAAATATCAAGGATATTCTACTAATTTCATAGAGTATAGAAGCCAAAACTTTAACCAAATGAGTATAGAATTCGAAATCTTGAACGAAATAATATTACTTATATACTATAGAGTATGGAAGAAAATATTATTTCAAGCAAATATTGAATAAAAATAACATCCCTTACCATGAAAAGAAGAGTATTCCAACTGGTATAGCGGTGATATTCTTGAAGAAAACTTATACTGTTTTCTACGCTCAAAGCTTTCTAAAAAATACGCTCAATATTATAGACGAAGAATTCTCTGATTCTGGTGTGATTTTCAATTCTAACTAAGCATCCTATTTATAGGAGAGTGGAAAGGATACTATTTGAAAAAAAAATCACGAACGCAACAGTGGAATCACGGGCTTGCAACGTATCAGTACACTAATTAACACTTTGAACCAATAAGGGACTACCCTTTAAAATAATTCCCACGTTGCTGAAACAAATGCTTCCATCAAATATTATACTGACCAATCAGAGACTACCTCCAGCTGAAGGGAATGCTAATTTCAAAATATTGACCAATGAGGGAACACCCTCCTTTATAAAGTATTGAATAGGAAGCATACTTGGAAAATATTTGGCCAACATTCGTTCATAATATGCCCCATTTCACATGCCACCTTACGGGCACACATTATTACCCACACACAATATTCAATATATAATATTAATACTTCAATCCTCCATTTCCACTTTTCCACCAAACTTTCATTTTTCCACTAAAATTCCACCAGTGAATTCCCCCCACCCATGCTAAACTTTATATATATATATATATATATATATATATATATATATATATATATATATAAATTGAGATAAATTCTACCGACAGTTTTGAAAAATGGGTAAATGGGGGTTCATAAAATAAACAAAATTTACATCAAATACTTCATAAAAATTCCTTCAATATTTTTAACAATATTTATCATCATTATTATAATTCGCAATATTTAACAACAGGTAGTTCCGTGAAGAGGGGCTTTCCATATAATTTTTCTCCTTATTGGCGTGCAATTAGGTAACCAAACCTCTCCTTGACAGAACTTCTAGACATTGTCAATATTACAAATAATAATATGAATAACTTTGTCATCTTAATTATTGATTTAATAATATAAAATTTTATGCAGATGATACTATGATAATAATTAAATCAATAATATGAGAGATATGATGCAGCAATTACTGTAGCAATAATTGAGTATAGCTGAGTGACTTCTCACGTAAGCATCAATAATCAATACCGTGTGCTACTATGCAACCACGCGTATTACTTTACTTTTAACACCGGTTATTTCAACGGTTAACGGTAAAACTTCCGCCGTTATTTTCATAAAAAGATATTTCTGTCGTTTTCTCATTCCGACAATAATTACGTTGTGGGGTCCACCAATGATTGTGCCGTTGTACGAATATTCCCTGTTAAAACGAATATTCCCCGACCAATCGAATATTATATAACAATTTGCTTACTTTGCAAAATTCATAAATATTACCCACAACTATAACATTATAACAAATTCAAACCTTAATATTCAAAAACGATATTTATAGATTAGCTCGCATGCAAATATATATATATAACAACCTTAATTTTGATGGATTTTTTTATTTGTCTCATCTTGATTAGCTAAGCATGCAAATATATATATATATATATATATATATATATATATATATATATATATATATATATATATATATATATATCTGTATTATTATTAAACATGCGAAACATGTTTGCATAATATATAATATATATAATACTAGCATGCACATATAGAATACTATATTCTACCCGGATTGATTATGAACTTTTATTCTAGTTTGGTTCACTAGAGCCACCAAGTGAACCAAAAGGTCAAACCCTAGGGTGCAAGAATAAAAAAATTAAATATAACTATTACATTTAAACCCGAGCTCCATTACAAACGGGTCTTCAAGCGCTTCTTGCTCTTTGATCTTCGGTTCATCGAAAAATTCTAAGTAATTAATCTTATACAATAAACTATTTAATTTAAATAGAAACCTTGATCAACAGTCAAGGACAAGTACATAAGAGAGAGATAGAATTTATATTAAGAAGAAAACCAGAAAAGACGAGTTACGCATACCCCATTTAATAAAACTCATTCATTCAAACATCCAACCAAAATAAATCCAATCACATTGGTCAATAGTCCAAAATCAATCCCATTTATTATCATACATATCACTATATGTATCAATAAATAAAACATTCATCTCATGAATTAAAATTATTCCATATATATATGAGTATCATTTAATGTGCATTTTTAAATTGCATGAAATCCAATTTCAAGATTAAAATAAACTCTTTATTTTAAATATAAAATTATTAAGGTTGATATATATAATATATATCACGTAATATATATATATATATATATATATATATATATATATATATATATATATATCATACTTATCCACGTGGCCACCACCTTGAAAAAGACATTAATGTTATTATAAGATTATTAGATAACATCAATACTATATCCATGGTCTTTGATTCAAAGTAAGGTCATGCCTTGGTAAATATATATATATAATGTGAATTAGATTAGTAATCATTGCCACACAAATCATGGTGCAGGATAATAATTTTGAAAAAATATATATAAAAATAAATCAAAACACAGAATCACAGGTTTGCGAATTGATTTTTTTTCTTCATAAAATAATAATTTTATACAATTAATTATGCCTAATAAATTATTCTAAATACATACCCATACATATATGGAATCAAAATAATTAATAATTCGTATAAAGTTTGGCTCTGATACCACTATAAGGTTTTGTGAAAATCAAAGTAGCAATTAAATTGCAAAAATAGCGAAAGCAAAATAAAATCAGATTTTAAAATTTTTCACAAATCAATTACCCGGATCATCCTTTATGCATATTATTAATTAAAATGAAGAATTAGAAGTTATGGAATCATACCCTTGTAGATACGAGCTTCCACAGGTACGAGTTCACCTCCTACTTCTCTGCGATCTCCTTGAATCTCCGGGTAGATTCTTTCCTTTGATCAATGTTAGCTACCCAAGTGTATGGCCTCTAGAGGTGATCCACCAAGGAAGAACAATTTTCAAGAAGAAGGGTGTATTGGCTCAAACCCTAGTTTTTTCTATCTCTATAGAAAAAGGGGCGTACTCTCCAACTATTAAAATTGCGTATTGTTGATATCTGATATAAGACTCATCTTATAAAGATATCAGGTAAACCTATTTAATTAAAATAAGGTATTATTTATTTAATTAAAATCTTTTAATTAAATGGGCTCCCTAATCTTATCAAGGATAATTAATTAAACTCTTTTAACTAATTTTCCCTCTAATCCTATTAGGAATAAATGAGAGTACTTATATTAAATTAATTCCTAAACCCTTTTAGAAATTAAAATAATAATAATTGTAATAATATTAATAAGACTCCTCTTATTAATTTATATTTAATATTTATAAAATATTAAATAATAAATATTAAGCTATTTAATTTATTCTATCACCATAGATTAAATTAAATATAGTTAACATATCATTATGATTATGCCATTAATTTCTTAAATAATTATTCTTCCTTTGACGGTGTGACCATTTAGGTTCTTCATATTAAACCGGTTGTGAATAAATCAATTAGAACAATTCTAATCTTATTTAAATAAAAAAATTAAACGATTAATTTATTTAAATAAATAATATTTATTCTACAATAGGGATAAGCCTCCCTAGCGATCAACGACTTTCCAGATAATATAGATTTCAACATTAATCATAAAAGAACCTTTGAGTTAATAGTTTTCGTACAATTCAATCTTTCCACGATACAATGTCCCAATTAAATATAAGACATGTAATTACTGTCAAGTTTTATTTTATTCAATTATATGTATTTTGATTCCCAAATGCACAACTCCTAATGAATGCAAATTAGAAACTACTTTCTAATTTCATTCCACCTTGGCCAAGGATTCCTGAGTTGTTATTTATCGAATCACATAAGACATTTCTCTTCTTTTATTAGAAGTGGTAGATTCTTTGTTGATCATTCATAACCTTTATATATAATTTATTACACCCAAGCATACCCTTTGATATACCCTAAAGGTGTTAAGGAATAAGTTAAAGTGTAAATCATTATGTACGAGATACTATAATGATCTCAAGTCTAAGGATTACTTGTACTACTATCACTACAAGAATTCCTATTGACAGACAAGTAAAACTCCATTAGGTATTCCTTAGCGAGACACGTTCAATGAAACTTATTCTCCAATAAGCACCTACATACTTGCTTTACTGTCTCCACACAAATGATTCTGAGATCAATCATTCTCATCTAATGAGCAAGCAACGTATGTATCAATCTATCCGGATTCACTAATCCCCTTTTTAGTAATCCATCGATTGAGAACATTTTAGTTTTAAGCTATCTAAGAATTTAGATCTCATTAGCATGATCTCATTATGATTCTAAAAGCATTGCTTAAAACTATGGGTTTATCACATATTATTAAAACAACACCATGTAGATAATTAAATACATTTAATAAATAATTCTTTTATTAATAAATAAATAAGATTAATTACAAAGTATATGCTTTATCATCATACATGATTGGCTTGTATGCATACTACTTTCAATCTCTACTTGCACTAAAGCCAATCGCCATGGTATCTTATACCCATCTTTTCTAAGTGATGATCGAACTGCTATTGTGTTAACGCTTTAGTAAATGGATCTGCAATACTGTCTTGAGAGTCCACACGTTCAAGGGTGACGTCTCCTCTTTCAATGATCTATCTAATCAAATAAAACTGCCCCAACATGTGTTTGGATTTCTAATGAGACCTGGGTTCCTTAGCATGCGTAACAACTCTGGTGTTGTCACAGAATAAAGGTACTAGTCCTGTAATTCTAAGAACCACACCAATTTCGGTAATGAACTTCTTCATCCAAACAACTTCCTTTGCAGCTTCACTTGCAGCTATGTACTCTGCCTCTGTCACATAATCAACAATTGTTTGCTGTTTGGAACTCTTCCAACTCACTGCGCCACCGTTTAAGGTAAACACATACCCCAAAACGGATTTACTATCATCTTGGTCCGTTTGAAAACTTGAGTCTGTGAAGCCCTCTAGTTTCAATTCAGACCCACCGTAGACAAGAAATACATCCTTTGTTCTTCTTAAGTACTTTAGGATATTTTTCACTGCCTTCTAGTGTTCTTCTCCTGGATTCGACTGATATCTGCTTGTTACACTAAGTGTATGAGCGACATCTGGTCTAGTACATATCATACCGTACATGATAGATCCTATTGCTGAAGCATAAGGAATCTTACTCATACGATCTCTCTCCTCAGATGTCTTTGGGGCCCGTTTCTTGGAGAGATGTATTCCATGGCTCATAGGCATGAGACCTCTTTTGGAATCTTCAATGCTAAACCTCTTTAGCATCGAGTCAATGTACGTTCCTTAGGACAAGCCAAGCATCCTTTTAGATCTATCTCTATAGATCTTTATCCCCAAAATATAAGATGCTTCTCCCAAGTCCTTCATGGAGAAGTGTTTAGATAACCAGATTTTAATTGATTGTAGCATATGAATATCATTCCCTATTAGTAATATATCATCAACATATAATATGAGGAATGAAACAGCGCTTTAACTAACCTTCTTGTACACACATGGTTCATCCTCATTTTTGATAAAATTAAAATCTTTGATTGTCTCATCAAAATGGATGTTCCACCTACGAGAAGCTTGCTTCAATCCATAAATGGATTGTTGTAGCTTACAGACTTGATTTGTTCCAACCTTTGAAACAAATCTCTCTGGCTGTGTCATATACACATCCTCCTCAAGTTTCCCATTGAGGAAGACCGTTTTCATGTCCATCTGCCAAATTTCGTAGTTATGGTAAGCTGCAATCGTAAATAAAATTTGAATGGACTTAAGCATTGCTACTGGTGAGAAGGTTTCGTCATAGTCAACTCCTTATCTTTGTTTGAAACCTTTTGCGACCAGTCGGGCCTTATAGGTCTCTACCTTGCTGTCTGCTCCAGTCTTTCTTTTAAAGACCCATTTACACCCAATAGGCTTAATACCTTCAGGTGATGAAACCAAAGTTCATACTTGGTTTTCATACATGGAGTCCATCTCAAATTTCATGGCTTCATGCAACTTCTCTAAGTCTTTACTACTCATAGCCTATTCGTAATTTAATGGATCATCATCATCTATGATGCATACCTCATCGTCATCCTCTATGACAAGACCATACCTATCAGGTATTCGGTACTCTTCCAGATTTACGAATAGGGTGTGGTACAGAAGGATCTCTACTTCTCAGGTGTCTTTGGGGCCTGTTTCTTGGAGAGATGTATTCCATGGCTCATCAACATGAGACCTCTTTTGGAATCTTCTATGCTAAACCTCTTTAGCATCGAGTCAATGTTCATTCCTTGGGAAAAGCCAAGCATCCTTTTAGATCTATCTCTATAAATCTTTATCCCCAAAATATAGTATATTTCTTCCAAGTCCTTCATGGAAAAGTGTTTAGGTAACCAGATTTTAATTGATTGTAGCATAGGAATATCATTCCTTATCAGTAACATATCATCAACATATAATACGAGGAATGAAACAGCGCTCCCACTAACCTTCTTGTACACACATGGTTCATCCTCATTTCTGATAAAATCAAAATCTTTGATTATCTTATCAAAACGGATGTTCCACCTACGAGAAGCTTGCTTCAATCCATAAATGGATCGTTGTAGCTTATGGACTTGATTTGTTCCAACCTTTGAAACAAATCCCTCTAGCTGTGTCATATACACATCCTCCTCAAGGTTCCCATTGAGGAAGGTCGTTTTCACGTCCATCAGCCAAATTTTGTAGTCATAGTAAGCTGCAATCGCAAGCAAAATCCGAATGGACTTGAGCATTGCTACTTGTGAGAAGGTTTCGTCATAGTCAACTCCTTATCTTTGTTTAAAACCTTTTGTAACCAATCGGGCCTTATAGGTCTCTACCTTGCTGTCTGCTCCCGTCTTTCTTTTAAAGACCCATTTACACCCAATAGGCTTAATGCCTTTAGGTGGTGAAACCAAAGTCCATACTTGGTTTTCATACATGGAGTCCATCTCGGATTTAATGGCTTCTTGCCACTTCTCTAAGTCTTTACTACTCATAGCCTGTTCGTAATTCAATGGATCATCATCATCATCTATGATGCATACCTCATCGTCATCCTCTATGACAAGTCCATACATATCAAGTATCTTCGGTACTCATCCAGATTTACGAATAGGGTGTGTTACAGAAGGAATCTCTATATGGTTAGGTACCTCACTTTTATCTGTAGTATTTTGTGTTTCTTGAACCTCTTTAAGATATATCTTACTCCCACTGATCCCTTCAAGGATAAACTCCTTTTCCAAGAAGGCATCGTGTTTCGTAACAAACACCTTTTGATCAGTTGGATGATAGAAATAATACCCCGATGTTTCTTTAGGGTATCCCAGAAATCTACATTTGTCAGATCTAGTGTGTAGCTTATCATTTTCAAACGTTTTGACATAAGCTGGACAACCCCAAGTCTTAATATGCTTAAGATTTGGTTTCGTCTCTGTCCATAACTCATACGAGGTCTTGGGGATGGATTTTCTAGGTACCTTATTAAGTAGGTATTAGGGTTGAGCAAGTAACCAAATTAGAACCGAAACCGTACCAAACACTGCACGAACCGCACCAATTAAAATAGCACCAACGGTTCCGGTGTATGTGGCATTTTAGGTGGGTTGAATAAGCAAATTTACAGTTCCGGTTTGGTTACTAGCCAAAACCACACGCATAAAACTGAAACTGCACCATGTGTGTGTATGTATGTATTATCTCTAGTAAATTCTAAAGTTACTTTTCACTTGAACACACTAAGAGAAAACCCCAATCTTGCATTGTCATTTTTTCACCAAGTGAAAGAATATTGTTAGAGGTTATAGATTCAAAACTTAAGCAATTGGGTTTTAGAATTTCGAATTTGTTTGATGCATTATTGGTGGGGCTTATAGCTGAGGGGCCAAATTCGTTGGTACGAGCACTTAATGCATTGGTTAAGGTCAATGCTATAATAGTAATAGTCTAATAGATTATTTTTCAAATTAGGTATAGTTAGGATTATATTCTATAAGTCCTTCCTGCAATATATAAGATAGAATTTTATTCTATCTCCAGTATATACTTTTAATTTTTGGGGAACTAGATAAACATTCTTGCTTATTATCGAATATATGGTCTCCGTTGTTTTATATAGCGTACGTTTTAGTTTTACAGCATCATTCATTTATTATAAACTAAAACTATTTTATATGTCTCACTGTTCTATGATTTGATGGTAAATTTGACATGTTTTCTGACAGCCCCAAATTCGGGCACTTCAATCCCACAGATTTGGTGTTCACTGTCCAATTAAATTATAACTGACAACCCATAAACAAAGGATATAATTAAACTCAAAAGTTTAAACAATCAATCTCCCATTAAAGGGTTACATAATCTAAAATAAATCCCAGGTCATCTAACCTTTATTACAATCATCAGTGGAAAATTAAAACATGATCATAATTAAATCTATTACATAAGCTTCATAAACACAAGAAAAATTAAACGATTTTGTCTAATCAAGCACTTTGTCCTTGCCCTTGCTTGTAGAAAGCTCTTCAAACTTCTTAACTTCATCTGCATTGTTTTGTGCAAGAGTGAGCAAACAATTGCCCACAAGAAGGATAATATACAATAACGTTTTATGAATGACAATTAACTGAGCTTTCAATGGTAAAGTATTCTTACTGGAACAATAAACTTTAATTCAACAGCTATGAGTTCAAAGGAATAATGAACGTTTAAGTTAACAATAGATAACAACACCAAAGAATACACTGAGGGTCACAAGACCACGAACTATACTCTAGGTTTTCAAGTATTTCTACTTTAACCTTTAACAGTCTAAAAGACTATAATCATCATCTATGTCATAGGTTCACAGGTGTTTCTACTGTAACCTTTAACAGTCTAAATGACTATATGGACCATCATCCCGTACTCCAGGTGATCAGCCCTTTGTACTATGTATTGTACAAACATTTTAACGCTATTGCGTAGCTCTAAAATAATCCCCTAAAATAGGGTTGTTATTCTCAGCTTAGATTATCAGGTTCCGAACCAAAGGAAGTTTGGTTGGGAGTTAACTTCAAAGGAATTCTAGATTTTTAGAACGTTCATCAACTAAGTACTGGTTGAATCAGATAGGAACCAATAACTATTCAAGAGTTTGATTATAATATCTTCATGAACAAGGTATATCGATTAATCAATAAGAGCTAGAGTATTAACAATTTCTAAATTGAACAAATGTTATCATCGACAACATGCTTTCAAAATCATGTGAATACATAAACAAACCAAAGGAAGTTTGGTTTGGGTTGACTTCAAGGGTAATTTAGAGTTTAGAACATTCATCAACTAAGGATTAGTTGAATCGGTAATGAATCGCCAAACAACTTAGAGTTCGGTACAATAATGTAAGATAGTACAATGACATTGGAAAATGAAAATCAAACAACAGTTATTAGTAGCTAAATAAACACACTTCTTACAATAAAATTACAGACTTTAAATAACCAAGGTAATCTCGATTGGAATATAGAAACAAAGATTAACTAACTTGCTCAACAATAAATGAGGGTTAAAGATCTTGCATAACAACCAATCGTTAAACAAGAGACTAGAGATAGAGAATTTGCATAAGTATAACATAACAGTGAAAAGTAACCTTGCTGAATAATAAAGTAGCAAAGGTTAGGGAACTTGCCTCTTGTGTAAGCTATAATATTAAAATTCACGTCCACCTACACATTTTAGTGCAACCACAATATCTATTAGACATGTTAACATCCACTTCCAAAATATCACCCATTTATAGTTAAACTTGTTAATTTAGTACAAGTCTTATGCTACTATATAAATATCAGAAATTCCAAGTGTTAACCTTCATAACACTTATTTACTAATCATTATATACACTAAGTCCTAACATATCGCGTTCATAACTTACTAATCACTTACAACTTTAAAACTACTAACTACATAACACGATTCTGTTTTAAGAATGTTATTACATATTGGACACATTAACATATCATAAAGCTAAGGTACAATGGTATCCAAAGTCTGCAGAAGTAGCAAACTTCACTGTCTCTGGACAAGGTATGGCACAGCTGCGCCATACACAAGCTCGGGACCCACAAGCAATTTGGTACATTTTATTGCCTTAACAAGTACAAGCTTGCCACGCATACGCATTACAGAGGCGTAAACGGCATGAATAGTAGCCAACTTTAGCCCAACTAACACGAATTTCACCCACCAAACAGTGAAATTAACACAAACAAATGATATAAAACTATTACAAACATGTTTTCTCAAATATATATCAATACAGAACAATTTAACAACAATTATACTAGTTTAATTTCTCAAATTTCTCATTTTCATATAAAAACTCAATTTTTGACACCCTCTACAAAAATTAACACTGTGATTACAATTTACACCGAATCACTTCGTTCAAACTATGATATCTTCATTTCTTAGTGAACTAGCATAAACAAACTTCAATTTGCAATTTAACATATGAATTGATCATCAAAATTGGTACTTTTCATGAACCATATGAAAAAATTATTCATTGACATTATTTTCTTCCTTTTAACTGTAATACACATACAATTTCCTATGTAAACATAAACTCTAGCATTATAAATGTGTATCATCACAACTACCAACTATATATATCCACAATTCCATAATTTGATTTCATAGAACATAAGAAAATTTTGTGAATCTAATATATATATATATATATATATATATATATATATATATATATATATATATATATATACTATGGAGATTATGGAAAATACCTTTTGTTGCTTAAGAAATCCTTGATAATCAACTGCTAATTACTTGATGAACTCAAAACTTTCTCTCTTGATTCTCTCTCAGGCTCTCTCTCAACTCTCTCAAAACTCAGTATGCTAAACCAAATATAACTCCATACAACGCAAAGTTTCAAACGTCCAAAAATCGACGTTATACTAATGATCCAAATAAATCATCAGTTATAAATATTTATTTATTTATTTATTTATATTTATTTTATTTATATTATTATAATTCACATATTAAAAATCCAAAAGCCATAAGGCTTTGTTTGGCAAAAAGTCTTTAAAATATAAAGACTTAATATTTTAAGCCTTGTTTGGGTTAAATCAATTTAAAACTACCTTAATTATTTTAATAAACAATTTAGTTTATAATTTATAATTAAATATTATTTATTTGAATTTCCATATCCAACATTAATCAAATAATTATACATACTATATTTTAAATAAATTTTCCACTTAAATAAATATCACAAAATTATAATTTCATTATAATTTTATTTAATAATTTAACACACCAATTTAAATTGTTAAATTAAAAAATAATATAACATCTCATGTTATATTAAAACTTTCTAAATTATAAATTAATTTAATTTAGAATATTATCTAATAAATTTAATTCATAAATATTTACTAATAATAACCACATCAATAAAATTTTTATTTCATCAATTTCAACAATAAACACATCAAATAAATATTTATATAATTCAATAAATATTTAATATTACAATTTAAAATTTCTTTTGTTACATCCTTCCCTCCTTACAAGGATTCGTCACCCACCGTAATCACAACTCAAACAATCAAATCGTCACATTCTTCCCTCCTTACAAAGATTCTATCCCCAGAATCGAAGACATAGACTAAACAAATAACTCAGAGTAATTCTTTATCATTTCAGCTTTGAGTTCCCACATAGTCACTTTGACATTGTGGTTCCTTTATATCACCTTCATAGAAGATATCATCTCATTCTTGAACATTTGTTCTTGTTCGATCATATCACCGAAACATAAAAAAAACATTGCGAATGCGCTCTGACTGTAGAGGTAAAGCTACCTCAAAACCATCTTTTCGCTTCATCAATGCTTCCTATACTATAACCGATTTATACCCAATATAGTTCGTCAAACTTACCACACTTTGGAAATTCAGGAACTTGCCATAATCATATGAGTTTAGGAACTTATCCTAGTCAGACCATAGGCATCCATTCGCTGAGGGGTTCAAAACATACCATATGATTATGAGTCACGAACTTACCATATGCTTTAGTTTTAAGAACCGTACCTAATCCTAATATCATCTAACTATCAAATGTATACATGAGAAAAGAATCACCTTTCCACCACATATACATGGATAGCGCGATACCGATATTCCAATGATTATCAATGATAAACCAAGTATATGCACAAAACCTCTGCCCATACAAAGATTTGTACAACTTAGTTACCATATGAGTTGTAAGACATCGAATTTTATGAAATGAATATTCAATTTTCTTATAATTATTATTTTATTTCGTAAATGGTTAAATTGATAAAAGATTAAAGTTAAGGGTGATATGTGAAAATTTTGCAAAGTATGCAAGTTGTTATAAAATATTCGTTTGGTCGGGGAATATTCTTTTTGTCAGGGAATATCCGTACGACGGCACAATCATTGGTGGACCCCACAACAAAAGTATTGTCGTAGTAAGAAAACGACATAATTATCTTTTTATAAAAATAACGGCGAAAGTGTTACCGTTAAAACTGTTAAACTACCCGGTAGTAAAAGTATAGTAATACGCGTGGTTGCATAGTAGCACACAGTATTGATTATTGATGCTTACACGAGAAGTCACTCAGTTATACTCAATTATTGCTACAATAATTGCTGCATCATATCTCTCATATTATTGATTCAATTATTGTCACAATATCATTTGCATAATATGATATATTATTAAATAAATAATTGAGATGACAAAGTTATTCATATTATTATTTGCAATATTGACAATGTCTAGAAGTTCTGTCAAGGAGAGGTTAGATAATCTAATTGTGCGCCATTAGGGAGAAATCCTTATCGGAAAGCCCCCTCTTTCCTGGGAATGACCTGGTTGTTAAATATTAAGAGTTATAATATTAATAATGAATAAGTTCGTGTTGATTAAAGATGAAATTGATAGTTCTATTGTGTGGGAATTATTAGTGTTAGTGGAAATCGTCATTTATTTCGATAATAATTGATGTTTGGAGGTTATATTGACCAATCGGGTAATTCACCGGATAAATGGGCAATTAATTGCTATTAATTCACATTCTTATAACTATGTGTTCACATGTGTGTACTATTGATTCACATGATTTACTATTAGGGGAGTTGGTGCAAGATTGATAATACTTGCATGACTAAATTAAAAATGGAGGTATAGATGAAGGTAATATACTGTAATTAGTTTTTTCGCATGATTATACTATTGAGTCACATGAATGAACTATTAATTCACATGATTTACTATTAGGGGAGGTGGTGCAAGTTTGATAATACTTGCAGGACTAAATTAAAAATGAAAAAATGAGGAAGGTATTATACTGTAATATTTCAAGCCCCAAAACGTGCAATTATCGAAACTATATTTTCCTATAAATAGAAGCTCATTCTTCGTTCATTCTCACCAATTCACTAAGTCTCACAAGAGCAATTATTATAGAGAAATTAAAGAGAGAAAGAAGAAGAGAAGTCTGCTACCTCACTATTCCAGTATCCAGTTTTCTTCTGAGTTAAGGGGTATTATTTCTTTCGTATTCATGAAGAGAGTTATTTTCTTTCAATACTCGTAAGGGCTTTTATTCCATTCTTTAATATTCTGTTGGAATAACCTTTCAACGTGGACTACCGCATGCATGGTGAATTCTTCTGTTATTTCATTCTTTATTATTTTGTTGAAATAACTTGTCTACGTGGACTACCGCATGCATGGTGAATTCTTCTGTTATTCCATTCTTTATTATTTTGTTGTAATAACCTGTCTACGCGGACTACCGCATGCATGGTGAATTCTTCTGTTATTCCATTCTTTATTGTTCTGTTGGAATAACCTGTCTACGCGGACTACTGCATGCATGGTGAATTCTTTTATTATTCCATTCTTTATTATTCTGTTGGAATAACCTGTCTACGTGGACTACCGCATGCATGGTGAATGACCCTTCATTTTCATTCCTTATTAAATTGTGGAAATGATCTGTCTATGTGGATTACTGCATGGCGGGTGAAAAGCTGTGACGCCCCCAAAATAGGTATACATCACCCATCTTGAGTCGCCAAATACATGGTATAAAATTCAAATACAACTTAATTATACAACAGTTGTGTAAAATACGACAAAACATATGCTATTAGTTTTAATACAAATGTTGTCATCTAGACAATATCCACACTTAATTGATTCCTCATTACATTTATTATCACACTATTTAACAGAATAGTGAGGACTACTAATGCTATTATCCTCGACCGCCACACTCTGTTCCCCGACTAGACCTGCGCTACGCTCTCATTTCCTAAGAGAACAATGAAAGTAAAAGGGTGAGCTCAACTAGCCCAAAGAAGAAATATTATGACTAAGATAATACAGAATAAATTATCGTTAGCCTTCAACAGTGTTAAACTGATACAATATAACAAACATCAAGTTTAACTGCAGCGGAACAAGCAATCCATTAAAAGAGTCAAGTAGAGAATAAAATCTACTATCTTTTATGATTTAAAATGTTTTTCATCACTTTTATCGTTGGGACTCAGCTTAATAAATAATCCACATCATCCCTGCACTACGGCCAAGGATATTCATTAGTATCACAACCACAAATTATCCACGCACTACGGGCCAAGGATATTCGTGTATTCATCAATGGTCATGATCATGCCAACAACTATCCATCAATGCACTACGGGCTAATGAGGACTTTTACCACATCATTTGTAACATTACGGTCATGATTATACCGATTAATCCCTGGTCATAATCATACCAAGTCCATCTATACACTACTGGCCACAGATGACTTTCAACATAATATAAACATGAGGATGATGACAATGATATAAGAATTCAATAAAAAAAGTTCAAGAATTAATTTATTCAGGAACTAATAACGTCCAAATTGTCAACATGATACTTCTTTGTAGAGTAAAATTCAAGAATGCTCAGAAGAATATTTCCATGAAAAGATACTGGATGAAGCGCAAATATCAAGGATATTCCACTAATTTCATGGAGTATAGAAGTCAAAACTTTAACAAACTGAGTATAATAAAGAATGGAATAACAAAAGAAATCACCAGGCATGCGATAGATCGCATGCAGTGATATTCCAACGTAATAATAAATAACGGAACTGTGTCAAAGCGAAATTACACCAACAGGATGTTCCAACAGAATAATAAATAACAGAACCAAGTCATGCGTAAACGCATAGACAAGATGTTCCAACAGAATAATAAAGAATGGAATAATAGAAGAATTTCACCATGTATGCGGTACTTCGCATAGACAGGTTATTCCAACATAATTATAAAGAATGGAATAATAGAAGAATTTCACCAAGTATAGGGTAGACCGCGTATACAGGTTATTCCAACAGAAAAAAAATTGAATAATGTAAGTTCTCTTCATGAATATGAAAAGAAATAATACCCTTACCTTAGAACAAACCGGATATAGGAGTAGTGAAGTTGCGAATACTTTTCTTCTTTCTCTATATAGTTTCTCTCTCTAGATTTTTAGTGAATTAAGTAAGAAATAATGAAGGAATGAGCTTCTATTTATAGGAGAATGGACCTGAATAGTAACTAATTCTGAATGGTCCGTATTGATTTACTTTTAAATGGACGGTCCAGTTGGTTTATTATAAAATATTCTAATAAAACAAAATCTTTTAAATAAAATATAATATATTCTATTTATAATCTAATAAAACGAATAACTTTATAAAAGTATTCATTTTATATAAAAAAAGATTTTACTATCTGAAACACTATGCAGCACTATGCAAACACTATGCATAATAAAATATAATATATTCTATTTATAGTCTAATAAAATGAATAACTTTATAATAGTATTCTGCATTTATATATAAAAGATTTTACTACGCAAAACACTATGCATAATAGAATATAATATATTCTATTTATTTTGTCTAATAAAACGAATAACTTTATAAAAGTATTATTACATTTTATATAAAAAAGCTTTTTGTTTTATTACATTAATAATACTAATAAAACAAAACTTCATCATCATTATTATAATTGACACTATTAATCGACCAGGTCATTCCTAGGAAAGAGGGGGCTTTCCAATAAGAATTTCTCCCTATTGGCGCATGATTAGGTGACCAAACCTCTCTCATGGCGTAACTTCTGAACATCGTTAATATTGCAAATAATAATTAATAACTTCGTCGTCTCAATTATTGATTTAATAATATATAAGATATCGACAATAATTGAATCAATTAACATGAGATACTATGCAATAATTACTGAAGCAATAATTGAACAAAATTGAGTGACTTCTCACGTAAGCATCAATAATCAATACCGTGTGTACTACTAACCACGCCAGTATTCTCGCATTTTAACAACAAGGTGTTTCAACAATTAACGATAAAACTTTCATCGTTATTTTCATAAAATATTTTTGTCGTTTACTCAATCCGACAATAATTCTGCTGTGGGGTCCACTAATGATTGTGCCGTCTTATGGATATTCCCTGTTAAAACGAATATTCCCCGACTAATCGAATATTATATAACAACTTGCGTACTTTGAAGAATTTATAACTATTACCCACAGCTATAACATTATATCAAATTCATTCCATAATATTTAAAAATAATAATTACAGAAAATTCATCTTTATTCATAAAAGTTGGGGTCTTACAATCTCACTTCTTATGAAATTTCGCCCTCGAAATTAGGGTACGTACCTGGTATGTTGAAGAGGTAAGGATACCTTGATTTCATTTCAGATTCTTATCCAAGATTTGAATAGGAACCTCTTCATACATTAAATCTTCTGCTATTTCGTCCGGTTCAAATTCAATAATGTGGTTCGGGTCTTTCACATATTTACGTAACATGGATATATGAAAAATGTTATGAAAACGAGACATACATGGCAGTAAAGCGAGTCTATAGGCTACAGTCCCTACTCGATCGAGGATTAAAAATGGGCCAATGAATTGAGGATTGAGCTTTCCTCTCTTTCCAAATCTCGTAACTCCTTTTCATGGAGCAACACGTAACAACACATGATCTCCAATATCGAATTCCACGTCCTTTCGATGAAGATCAACATAACTCTTTTGTCGGTCTTATGAGGTTTTTATATGTTGTTGGATCGTTTGAATCTTTTCCGTAGTCATACGTACCAACTCCGGTCCCAACAACGTTGCTTCACCCACCTCATCCCAGCATACTGGAGAACGACACTTTCTTCCATACAGCGCCTCGAATGGAGCCATGCCAATACTTGTTTGATAACTGTTGTTGTAAGAAAACTCCACCAATGGTAAGAACTTGTCCCAACTTCCCTTAAAGTCAAGGACACAGAGTCTTTAATAAATCTTCAAGAGTTTGAATAGTCCTCTCTGACTGTCCGTCCGTCTGAGGATGATATGCCAAACTAAATCGTAAATCCGTGCCCATAGCTTTTTGCAAACTAACCCAAAATCGTGAAGTGAATCTTGTGTCTCGATCAGAAACTATGGATAATGGCATACCATGTAGTCTTACAATCTCGTTTATGTACATATGAGCAAGACGTTCAAGTGTATAAGTTTCTCATATTGGTAAGAAATGAGAAGACTTAATCAATCTATCAATAATGACCCAAATTGCATCTATGCCTTGAGAAACCTTTGGAAGACCAGTAACAAAATCCATGGTAATGTGTTCCCACTTCCATTTTGGAATTTTAAGTGGTTGCAATGAACCTTTTGGTACTTGATGCTCTGCCTTGACTCGTTGACAAGTTAAACACCTTGAGATAAACAACGCTATCTCTCTCTTCATATTGCCCCACAAAAATGTATGTCGAAGATCATGATACATTTTTGTACTCCCAGGATGGATTGCAAACGGTGTGTTGTGCGCCTCCATCATGATTTTATACTTTAACTCAGGATCGTTAGGAACACAAAGTCTGGAGTTGACTCGAAGTATTCCTTCTTCATCGATTCTTGCTTCCAGCATAGCACCTTCTTGTACTTTCTTCCTCATATGCATCGACTCCAGTGCAGAGCTTGAGCGACTTTTAACTTTATTGATTAAAGTCAATTCTACTCGTATATTCGCCATCATCACGTGGGTCCCTGGAGTCTTTATCTCTATCTTCATCCTTTGTAAGTCATATAAAATGGGCCTCTGCGTTGACAATATCGCACTCGTACCCGCATATGATTTTCTACTCAATGCGTCAGCTACCACGTTTGCTTTTTTAGGATGGTATTGGATGGTATGATCATAATCTTTCAATAGTTCAAGCCAATATTGCTGTCGCATGTTGAGTTCTTTTTGAGTGAAGAAATATTTGAGGCATTTATGATCCATAAAGATCTTCACTTTCTCCCCATACAGGTAATGCCTCCAAATTTGAAGTGCGAAGACAACAGCTGCCAACTCTAGATCATGAGTAGGATAATTCCTCTCATATTCTTTGAGTTATCGAGAGGCATAGGCTATGACTTTCTCATGTTGCATGAGAACACATCCTAACCCTTTGCCTGAAGCATCACTGTAGATGACAAATCCCTCCTAGCCAGATGGTATTGTCAGAACATGTGCTGAAATGAGTCTTCTCTTGAATTCTTGAAAACTCTTCTCACATTCCTCGTTCCAACCGAATTTTGTATCTTTCCGAGTTAGCTGAGTTAAGGGAGTAGAGATTTGAGAAAACCCTTATAAGAATCTCCAATAATAACCAGCTAAACCGAGAAAGCTATGTACTTCGGTCACTGATTTAGGTTGCTCCCAACTTTGAATAGCTTGAATCTTTGCTGGGTCAACAGATATTCCATGACTTGATACCACGTGCCCAAGGAATGCTACTTCCTTAAGCCAGAACTCGCATTTCTTCAACTTGGCATAAAGCTTATATTCACGAAGCTTTTGAAGTATCAGCCTCAAGTATTGCTCATGATCTTCACGACTTCTGGAATAAATAAGGATGTCATCAATAAAGACGACCACAAAGTGATCCAAATATTCCTTGAATACTCAGTTCATCATATCCATGAAGGCAGCAGGAGCATTAGTTAATCCAAAAGATATGACTAGGAATTCATAATGCCCGTACCGAGTTCTGAAAGCCGTCTTTGGAATGTCATCGATTCTAATCTTCAATTGGTGATATCCGGAACGAAGATCAATCTTTGAAAAAAATTTGGCGCCTTGCAACTTGTCAAACAGGTCATCAATGCGAGGCAATGGATATCTATTTTTGATAGTGACATGGTTCAACTCCCGATAATCAATACAAAGTCGCATACTCCCATCTTTCTTCTTCACGAATAGAACAGGAGCACCCCAAGGAGACGTACTAGGGCGAATGAAACCGATGTCTAACAATTCCTGCAGTTGGGTCTTTAACTCCTGAAGTTCAATAGGAGCCATTCGATATGAGGATTTGGAAATGGGTTTTGTCTGGGGTTCAAGGTCGATACAAAATTCAATTTCACGCCTAGGGTAGGCCAGAAGTTCTTCGTGGAATACGTCAGGAAATTCATTAACAATAGAAATATCATTCAAAACTGACGTATTTTTGTTTAGATCCGTGACATGAGCTAAGAAAGCTTGACATCCATTTTTCAATAAACAAATAGCTTTATGGCTTGAGATGACAGTGATTGATTTTAATGGTTTGGTTGCTTGAATTCGCATAATAGGTTGGTTAGGAATATGAAAGCTAAAAACCTTACGAAAATAATCAATTTTTGCATGATGAGTAGTTAACCAATCAATCCCTATAATTACGTCAAATGCAAGTATTTTCAATGAAATAAGATCGACAGGTAATGTGAGGGTACCGATTTGAACCAAACAAGACTTATAAACAGTGGATGTAATGAAGGTTTCTCCCAATGGAGTTTCAACAGATAAGTCAAAGTCTAATTTCTCTGGAGTCAAATTTAAACGTTGAGCGCAAGTAGGAGAAATAAAAGAATGGGTAGAACCGGTATCAAATAAGGTATATACTTCGCTAGAGTTTATCATAAGCTTACCCGTGATGACCTCGTTCGGGTTCCTTGTTTTTTGGGAGGTCATGACAAACGCTCTTCCTTGCACTACTGGCTTTGACTTTTCTGGGACGTCCTTTGGTGCCTCTAGCCTAGATGAACTTGTCTTCAGTGAACGACAAAATTGGGCTAGGTGACATTCTCTTCCATAATTATAACATGCTTTGGATGGCATCGCGTAGTTTGAACTGATGTGTCCCTCCCCTCCACATTTGAAGCATATGATAGGTGGTCGTTCTCCTTCCTTAACAACGGGTGCTGGTGCTGACGTCTTTCCATCATTTTTGAATCTCCTCTTCTTGAAATGTCCATTCTTATTATTTTGGCTATGATTACCACCGAAGTGGTTACCATTTCTGGCATGTTGATTCCCTCCATGCTTATTGTCACCGCTTCGATGACTGCTATCACTAGTATTATCATTTTGTCGGCTGCTCTCTTTTGGTTGGGTTGACTCATTATCACGCTCCAATAACTGAGCCCTATTAACAATAGCTAAATACAAACACAGTTTATGAGAGATAAGATATTGACGTATCTTGGGTTTCAAACCTCTTAGAAACATTCACGTCATTCTCTCCTCATTATCAACCAAATAGGACGCAAACCGAGATAACTCGGCAAACTTGGCTTCGTACTGCGACACGGTCATGTTGTTTTGCTCCAGCTTGATGAACTCTACCTCTTTCATGTGATGAATACTTTCGGGAAAGTACTTGTCGTTGAACAATTCTTGGAACTTCTCCTAAGTCATCTTCAGTGCGGCAGGTTGAGTACGTTTTACAGATTCCCACCAGTAATCTACCTCTGCACGCAACATGAAGGTGGCAAAGGGAGCCTTTTGCTCCTCGGAGCATCCCAAAACATCAAATATCTTGCAGATCTGCTTTATCCATGTCTCCTCCTTAAGTGGTTTTGGCTCTCCAAAAAACTCCGGTGGTCCTAGTTCCTTGAACTGCTTTGCGGTGACGGTCCGAGAGTTGCCAGTGTTTCCACCTGCATTTTGTACAGGAGCCGCTCTTGCCTAATGTTGCATAAATTGCATAAAGCCTCTGAACATTCCATCGTTCATCATCTGGTCAGTGTTGTTGTTTGCCTGAGGATTGTCGCCTTCCTAATGCACATTATCCTGATTATTGATCTGTGGAGACTCAACGGTCTCCTATGCTCCATTTCTAATCTCAACATTCTCGGATGCCATTTTCAAATACTGCCACAAAACAAAGGTTAATTGACATGCAATATATTATCCCTATACTCTGATCGACCAATTAAATGTCAAATAAACTTAAGTAGGTCATACTAGCGAAGGAATTCCTCGTCTCTCCCCTCCTAGTTCTTGTCTCACATCTCAGCCAGGGATCATATCCCTAAGCTTTGATACCAACTGTGAAGCCCCCAAAATAGGTATACATCACCCATCTTGAGTCACCAAATACATGGTATAAAATTCAAATACAACTTAATTATACAACGATGGTAAAAATACGACAAAACATATGCTGTGAGTTTTAATACAAATATTGTCATCTAGACAATATCCACACTCAATTGAGTCCTCATTACATTTATTATCACACTATTTAACAGAATAGTGAGGACTACTAATGCTATTATCTGGACCGTCACTCCGTTCCCCGACTAGACCCTGCTACGTTCTCATTTCCTGAAGAGAACAATGAAAGTGAAAGGGTGAGCTCAACTAGCCCAGTAAGAAATATTATGACTAAGATAATACAGAATAAATTATCGTTAGCCTTCAACAGTGTTAAACTGATACAATATAACAAACATAAAGTTTAATCTGCGTTGAACAAGCAATCCATTAAAAGAGTCAAGTAGAGAATAAAATCTACTATCTTTTATGATTTAAAATGTTTTTCATCACTTTTATCGTTGGGACTCAGCTTAATAAATAATCCACATCATCCCTGCACTACGGCCAAGGATATTCATTAGTATCACAACCACAAATTATCCACGCACTACGGGCCAAGGATATTCGTGTATTCATCAATGGTCATGATCATGCCAACAACGCCCATCAATGCACTACTACGGGCTAATGAGGACTTTTACCACATCATTTGTAACATTACGATTAAGATTATTATATCGATTAATCCTCGGTCATAATCATACCAAGTCCATCTATACACTACAGAATACGTATGACTTTCAACATAATATAAACATGAGGATGATGACAATGATATAAGAATTCAATAAAAAAAGTTCAAGAATTAATTTATTCAGGAACTAATAACGTCCAAATTGTCAACATGATACTTCTTTGTAGAGTAAAATTCAAGAATGCTCAGAAGAATATTTCCATGAAAAGATACTGGATGAAGCGCAAATATCAAGGATATTCCACTAATTTCATGGAGTATAGAAGTCCAAACTTTAACCAATTGAGGATAATAAAGAATGGAATAATAAAAGAAATCACCAGGCATGCGATAGAACACACAGACAGGTTATTCCAACAGAATATTAAAAAATGGAACCAGGTCATGCATAAACGCACAGACAGGATATTCCAACGGAATAATAAATAACGGAACCAAGTCAGGCGAAATTCTCACCGACAGGATGTTCCAAAAGAATAATAAATAACGGAACCAGGCCATGCGTAAACGCACAGACAGGATTTTCCAACAGAATTATAAAGAATGGAATAATAGAAGAACTTCACCATGTATGTGGTACTTCGCATAGACAGGTCATTCCAACATAATGATAAAGAATGGAATAACAGAAAAATTTCACTAAGTATAGGGTAGACCGCGTATACAGGTTATTCTTACAGAATAAAAAAAATGGAATAACAGAAGTTCTCTTCATGAATACGAAAGAAATAATACCCTTTACCTTAGAACAACTGGATATAGGAGTAGTGAAGTAGCAGAATACTTTTATTCTTTCTCTCTATAGTTTATCTCTCTAGAGTTTCAGTGAATTCATAAGAAATATTGAAGGAATGAGCTTCTATTTATTGGAGAATGGACTGAATAGTAACTAATTCTTGAACGGTCCAGATTGATTTACTTTTAAACGGACGGTCCAGATTGGTTTACTATAAAATATTCTAATAAAACTAAATCTTTTAAATAAAATATAATATATTCTATTTATAATCTAATAAAACGAATAACTTTATAAAAGTATTCAATTTTATATAAAAGATTTTACTATGCAAAACACTATACGAGCACTATGCAAACACTATGCGTAATAAAATATAATATATTTTATTTATAGTCTAATAAAACGAATAACTTTATAAAAGTATTCTGCTTTTATATAAAAAAATTTTACTATGCAAAACACTATGCATAATAGAATATAATATATTCTATTTATAGTCTAATAAAACGAATAACTTTATAAAAGTATTCTATTTTATATAAAAAGCTTTTCTGTTTTATTATATTAATAATACTAATAAAACAAAACTTCATCATCATTATTATAATTCACACTATTAATCGACCAGGTCATTCCTAGGAAAGAGGGGGCTTTTCAATAAGGATTTCTCTCTATTGGCGCGCAATTAGGTGACCAAACCTCTCCTTGGCAGAACTTCTTGACATCATTAATATTGCAAATAATAATATTAATAACTTCGTCGTCTCAATTATTGATTTAATAATATATAAAATATCGACAATAATTGAATCAATTAACATGAGATACTATGCAACAATTACTGAAGCAATAATTGAAAAAAATTGAGTGACTTCTCATGTAAGCATCAATAATTAATACCGTGTGCTACTATGCAACCACGCGTATTTCTGTACTTTTAATACCTGGTGTTTCAACAGTTAACGATAAAACTTCCGCCGTTATTTTCATAAAATATTTTTATCGTTTACTCAATCCGACAATAATTCCGTTGTGGGGTCCACCAATAATTGTGTCGTCATGCGGATATTCCCTGTTAAAATGAATATTCCCCGACCAATTGAATATTATATAACAACTTGCATACTTTGCAAAATTTATAACTATTACCCACAACTATAACATTATATCAAATTCATTCCATAATATTCAAAAATGATAATTATAAAAAATTCATCTTTATTCATAAATGTTGGGGTCTTACAAAATCTATTTGCAGTTTCATATATTCTATTATACTCATTTGGTTAAAGTTTTGGCTTCTATACTCCATGAAATTAGTAGAATATTCTTGATATTTGTGCTTCATCTAGTATCTTTTCATGAAAATATTCTTCTGAGCATTCTTGAATTTTACTCCACAAAGCAGTATCATGTTGACAATTTGAACATTATTGAATTCTGGATAAATTAAATTATAAATCTTTAAAATTTATCCTTGAACTTGTTTAATTGAATTATTATGTCATTGTCATCATCCTCATGCTTATATTATGATGAAAGTCATCTTTGGCTTACGTGCATAGATAGAATTGGTATGATTATGACCAGGGATTATTCGGTATAATTATAACTGTAATGTAACGAATGATGTGGTAAAAGTCCTCATTGGTCTGTAGTTCATTGATGGATAGTTGTTGATATGATTATGACTAGGGATTATTCGGTATAATCATGACCATTGATGATTACATGAATATCCTTGGCCGTGGTGCAGGGATGATTCAATTTTATTTATTAAGATGAGTCTCAACGATAAAGTTGTTGAAAAACTTTTTAAATTATAGAAGATAATAGATTTTATGCTCTACTTGACTCTTCTAATGGATTGCTTGTTCCACTGTAGTTGTTGATCTAAAACTTGGTTTCTATTGTATTATATCAGTTGTTATACTGTTGAAGGCTAAGGATAATTTATTCTGCATTATCTTAGTCATAATATTTCTTACTGGGATAGTTAAGCTTACCCTTTTGCTTTCATTGTTCTCTTCAGGAAATGAGAACGTAGCCGGGACTAGTCGAGGAATGGAGTGATGGTCCGAGATGGTGTCATAGTAGTCCTCACTATTCTATAAAATAGTGTGATAATAAATGTAATGAGGACTCCATTGAGTGTGGATATTGTCTAGATGACAATATTCGTATTAAAACTCTTAGATTATATTTTTTTGTATTTTACACGACTGTTGTATAATTAAGTCGTAATTGAATTTTGTACCATGTATCTGGCGACTCAGAATGGGCGATGTATACTATAACGACCGAGAAATTCGGATTTTATTGTAAAATAATTTTATTAAATTAAACAATAAATAAAATTATATTTTATGTGTCATCAAGATTGTTGTCATTGTATAACCTAATAATGTGGGAATGTCGTAGTATTTTAGCTACATGAAAGAATTAGAGTGTTTAAATTTCCAAGGCAAAAATAAAAGTTTTTCGAGAAATTTTTTGAAAAACACTATTCATCGGTATTTGCTCGGGAATTATTTTTGAACTTTCGAGAAATACGTAATGATCGAATGTCAAGGTAAGATGGATTATGTAATAATAATCTAATTATGGAAAATGTAATATTTCTATTGCGGACTTAAATTGAGAATGTAAAGGAAAAAGGAAGAATTAATGAGTTAAGTAATAATAGTATGATACGTAAGTACTGTACGAGGTAATGAATACGAGTATAATACAAGGTATTATACGAGTTTGTATGAATGAAGGTATATCGTATATAACAAAGTTGTATATGAGTTAGAATACGAGAATGAAATGTAAACAATACGTTATATGTATTGAGCAATAGTATTGGACTTGTAGTATTTGTTAGAAATTGTTACAAGCCCAATTGAATTAATGGTAAGGCCCAAATGTTAATTAATGAACAAGTTAATGTTTATTAATGCAAGCCCAAAAGCTAAGTTAATTTAAGCCCAAGCTAGGATCCATGAGTTGTAGTGACCCATGGGGAAAACCATGTTAATATGGTTAATCTTGGTAATCAAGTATAATGTGTGATGACCAAGTATAAGGTGTAATGACCAAGCAAGAGATAAGAGTTGTGTTAACCAAGTAATGAATAATAAGGAGGTGACTTAAGGAGGTGGGTTAGCCTAATGACTAAACTACCCTAGCCTTGTGAATTCTATAAATAAGAGGAGCTTGCTAGTCATTTGTTAATTGTTCAACTCATCCAATCAACTTATAAAGTGCTTAAGTGTTAGAGAGAATAAACTACTTTCATTTGAGAAGAAAAAGAAGACTTATTCCAAGGAACTTCAAGGGTAAGACTTCTTTTCCATTAATCTTCTATCTCTACCCTGATAGGTTGATAAGAAAAGCATGGATTAAGAAAAATGGATGTTAAGAAGTAAGAAGAATGATTAATCAATGGACTTAAGCCGCATAAGTCGGAAATAAGTCATTTAAATTTACATAAGTTATAAACTTATGAAGAAGCTATATGAACTTGTTATAAGATTACCTTAAGAATTTGTCTCAAAATAAAGAACTTGTAGGAACATGTATCTAGTATACATGAATGAAACTATATGTTGAGATCATATAAGGATGATGTTTAAAAGACTTTAATTATCATAAGTTATGAACAATGAAGCTATAAGTAGTTTATACTTTAACAAGTTATAAGCTCATGGTAGAATAAGTTAAAATCCAACATGAAGATAAGTTGTAGTAAGAAGTATGTTGAGATGTTCATATGATGAATTGAATTCATTTGGAGTAATGAACAAATTATAAGTAATGAAGATTTGCCAGAAATTGCACAATTGGACGATAATCGTCGAATTCATGAAATTCTCGGAATAGAAGTCAAATTTTGTGTTTGAATTCAGAAATGTTGGTTTCGATGGAGACAAGTCATATTTGGCATTATAGAGTTGTGGACTCTAAAATGACTGAATTCCTACTTAGAACGAAGAAACTAGCGTTTAACGTTCATGAACGTTTATCGTTTTTGTTAAAAATGAACCAATAGGTGAATTTTTAGCAAACGAAGTCAATTAGATAAAATTCTTGCATGAACGCGTAGAGTATGTAATTTGTGAACCGTAGGCTTTTGAACGAGCCAATTCAGACTTATAACGAAGAAGTTATGAGCCCGGGAAGTTCGCAAAGTTGACAATCTGTCAAAATTTTTTGGTGCACAGAGTTGGCGCCGCGACGCCAACCCAAGGTATATTGGTGGCACTGTAGCGCCATATACAGTGCACGAGCATACTGCAAAGTCTCACCACTGCGCGAATATGAGAGTAAAGAATGGTATAGCCAGCCAAGCGGTTCTAGTAATCTAACTCAGGCCATGTACGAGATGTAAACTTATGATCAGCCATAGGCCACCAAATTTCTCGATCATGATTGTAAAGAATAATTATAAGCAGAAAGCAAGGAATGGGATTAATTCAAAGTGAACCTACCTTAAGGATCTTGAAGTAACATTGTTAAAACTTTGTTAAACTTTAAGGATAGTGCATGAAGGTTGATTATAATCTATTCAACTATGAATGCAAATAGAATGACAAAGCCGGAATTGATAGTAAACAAATCTAATATATGATTAGATTGAGATGAAGGGTAAGATATAATCACATACATACTTGATTATATATGACCTAATGTATGGTGTTATGTAATTATGTATTGTAGAGACTTGAAAGATTCAAACATAAAGTAATTATACCGTAGCAGACGCTGAAGGCAAGTATTCTAACCCTTGTCTCAGTTCAATCTGAACAAACCTTGTAATTCATGTATCCTTACGCATGAATTGATGTATGATGAAGTTAAAGCTAATTCTTCTGGCTAGACTTAATGCATTTGGTGGATTATTGATAATCTATCCAACTGTTATTAAATGTTGTTATCATTTGTCAACTACTCGATATGGTTTTCAAAAGAAGATTGAGTATGATAAACAAATGTTTTGTCATCTTACGACAGGCACGTGAGGTTGCCACAAATTAAACGTACATACGTTTAATGAATGTAGTGTTGATCAACATAGAGTACTATAGGCTGATCACCTAGAAGTGCTCGTAAGTAATACCGTACTTACGGACTTAGTGCCGGGTTGCCCTTTTCAAAGAAAGAATGAAATACTCAAGGTCTAGTACTGGAGTTTATGTTTTACTGGATATTATTCATTGTGAAACAATTTGAAAGAAAGATGAAGTGCTATTTTGTATTATCAATAGTACTTCATAACTATTGTTCAGTTATTGAAGATATACGATTCTTATGTGTCAAACATGTTGTTATTGAAATTGTTATACTTGCTGAGCTAGTTATTCTCACTCTTGCTTGAACCATAGGAATGCAACTAAGAATGAACGTCTTGAAGGATAGAATAAAGATAAAAGAAAGGCTAAGGCAGACCGTTAAACTGTCTATGTAATAGTATAGGTATAATGTTGTAATATATTTGATATTATGACAAAGAACTTTTGTAATGGGTATACAACCTGGGAAATGTAAATATTACTTTGAATATATAAGAGAGCATGCTCCTTCTTTTGAGGCTTTTCAATTGAATGAATGTATGAATGGTAGTACTGTATAGCACCATATGTCAGGTTAGAAGATACCCGGATTTGGGGACGCTACATATACCTATTTTGGGGGCGTCACATGAGTCCTCAATTGAAATCCCACCTAGCATTACCTTACTCTTAACTTATTCTTAACTTGCTCATAACTTGCTTAATGCGGACTCCTCGTATGACATTAACGAAAACTTCTCATGCATTTAGCACGCCTTCTGATGTCTGGATTTCCTTTTATTTTGGCAATCAATTTGCAAACGATATGACATACTTATTTCTAATTGCGTTCCACGCGCTCATGCAAACCTTTTTGAAAATTCTATGTAAATCGTGAATCTCGGTTCGACACAATTGACGCTGAAACACCGTGCCTTGAAACAATTTCGTTAACATATAACTTCGCACGCTGATTGATAGGTAATATGCTAACTTTGACATACCATGAACTCTATCACCATATCTTGCCACAAATAGTATTATCGAAGGTAATATATATTTTCGTGCTCCCTAGTTGATTCAATATATAAATTTTATACAAAACTTCATTTTTAATTCCTGATATTAGCGAAACCTAGTTTCTTCCTTCTACTTTCAACTATCCTTCAGTACCGATTATGAATTTGACACCTTCATCTTGGAGTTTCTCTTCCTTTACTTTATCCAATAAAGTTGTACTATTTTCCATATGAATAGTTTCTCCTCTGACTTTTCATATATCTTACTTCCTACCACAAATTAGTCATTTCTATTATGAACACATTTTGCACAATTAACAAAAATAACTACTACCTTTTTCCTTAAGACGTCAGCAACCACATTCGTTTAGGATTTTGCAGTCATAATCCTTGAACAACTTCAACTATCACTTTAAACACATGCTTAAATATCTTTGTGCGAGGATATACTTCAGACACTTATGGTATGTTTATATCTCACACTACTTTCCAAAATAACACCTCTAAATCCTCCGGGCAACCACTACTACCTCTAACTCTAGATCGTGAGTCAGATGCTCTTTTCACATAAAATTTTAACTAACGCGATACGTATAAAATGACCTTGCCATATAAATTCCACCAATTTTCTCTTTAAATTAGCTAACGAAATGGTTATCCTGAACTTCGCGTATCCCACACAATATTTTCTTAATAACTTCTTGATTTACAACATCGATAGATAAATCCACCGTACAGACGTCCTTCAACTGAAAGAATAAAATACTACCTTTGTCTTCCTCAGAGTCTCACAAATCAAATAGGAAATAAATCCATTGACATCACGTGGTCTTTAATATCAATATGGAAATTCTATACATCAACTTAAAAGTAATCACTATTCATAATTTCTATCTTTAAGGAATAGTCTAAATCTTTCCGAAGCGAATTTAGTTTCTAAACGAATTCATCAGGCATAAACTAACAAGTGGCATTTAAATTAAATAACATGCGGTCGTATAGATAACTGAACGGAACCATACCTTGCATTGCGTCCTGGATCGTCATGTTGGCTGATTGTTCGGTTGGTCGACTCGGCGGAGCTGATTCAACAATAATCAGTTTGCCACTACCCCCTTTGCTTCCACTTTCTTTTCCTACTTCTTTCTTTGGGAACCCTCAAGCCAAGTGTTCTTTCGATCCACACGTGAAGCAGGCTCCTTTCCTCGGTCTTGAACATTTTGGTGCAATGTGACCCTTTGAGCCACAATTAAAGCACACCCTCTTCCCTTTCAAACAAACACCTACACGTTTCTTTCCTAAGTTGCTACACGCCTCCACCTTTTTCTTTTCTTTCCCTTGCTGATTTTCAACATCAATATTATTGTCCCACTTTCTTTTCTGAGCGTTACCGATATGACTATCTCCCACCTTATCATCTTCACTCTTCCTTCCCCTATGCTCTTGATTGTATACAAGCATATTACCTTCCCTGTTTACGTCAATCGTTCTATCCAGCCCTGTTGTGAACGAATTTGGTTGGAACATCGATATTTGATTATATAGCCAGAAATTCAGTGGATTTTCCAGTGCTCCCACCAGAAAATTCACCAATTGTGGCACTAGATTTGCGTTAGCTTCCCTATTGTATGCATATTCCTTGGGGCTCTGTTGACGCTGTTGTCTTCTTCTAGGCGGCATCTTACTGTTTAAAACTTGCACCATTAGATCATCGTTCATTCACACATTAAAATTTCAAACTTATCTCAACCACTTATAGACAACACATAATATATCTTAATAAATGATAATATTTTATTCATTTATTACATCACCACATCACAAAATAGTCACACTGCTATTTATATTATTTATCCTGTAATAATAAAATTCTAGGATTACTTCATCATATCCCACTATTTATTTCCAAAGTCGGTATCCACATCTATTAATTTTCATTATAATTTGTATATCATCTTATTATTTTTCTTGCAATCTACAAGAACATTCCACGTTGTACAACTTCATTGAGCTCTTGCTCCACGATATGAATCGTTAGGAGATTGGAAGATTAAATTCTAAGTTTCATCATTCGCTTGGCACTCTTTGACTTGTCTTCAACACGATCTATGCATTTAGAAGCCTTCACCCATGCTTCTTGACTCTCTTAGTCGCTTTCTTTGACTTCTTTCCCCAGTCATTCCTGCGCAATCTCATTCCCAGCTAATAACTATCCTCTTTAATATTCTGACTGAGCTAATATCTGCTCTACATCTGCAAATGATGCAGTGAGGTCTTGAGTCGCGACATCTTCTTGCTCTAACGTGGCTTGGTGCTTTACGGCTTGACCTTCTAATTTCTCGACCTTCTTTTATAACTCAATGTTATGACCATACACTTCATTTGCGAAGTCCCCCTCGTCGTACTCATCCTTCACCTTGTTTACCTCAAATTTATCCTCGCGTTCAAACTCAAGCCTATACCCAAGGTCTACAACAGAAATCAACGGAACAAAAGTCATTAACACATAAGCACATAAAGTCTTTTATCACTTTATCTTCAACGAATTTCCCTTAATTCATTCCTTAGAACTCGATAAGAGTTTATCACCTCTATATTTTCGATCTCCTAGAAGGTTATAGCCTAAGGTTCCCCACCTAAGTTTCATAACCTAAAGCTTTGATACCAACTTGTGACATCCCTAAATCCGGGCACTTCAATCCCACAGATTTGGTGTTCACTGCCAATTAAATCATAACTAACTACCCATAAACAAAGGATATAATTAAACTCAAAAGTTTAAACAATTAATCTCCCATTAAAGGGTTACATAATCTAAATTAAATCCTAGGTCATCTAACCTTTATTACAATCATTAGCGGAAAATTAAAACATGATCATAATTAAATCAATTACATAAGCTTCATAAATACAAGACAAATTAAACGATGTCGTCTAATCCAGCACTTTGTCCTTGCCTTTGCTTGTAGAAAGCTCTTCAAACTTCTTAACTTCATCTGCATTGTTTTGTGCAAGAGTGAGCAAATAATTGCTCATGAGAAGGATAATATACAATAACGTTTTATGAATGACAATTAACTGAGCTTTCAATGGTAAAGTATGTGACAACCCGAAAAATCGGATTGTCCAGAATTTAAGAGTTAAAGAATTAGTTATTAATAAAATGAAATTTTATTAATACAATTCTGTGACATGTGTTTATTAATCGTTCTATAACCTAGAATGATTATTAATCGGGAGGATTCTGGCTACGAGCTAGACTGAACGAGTAGGAATTTTCAAGATGAAAATGAAAATTTTTCGGGAACAAAAAAATATTTCTGGGGAAAACGACAAAATAGGCACTATTCACCTGACGAAACCCTAAGGGTTAGGGTTTGAATAACCTAAGTAATTCTGAGAGTTCGGTATGTTGAAATGATATTCCATCGAAAGATTTGACGATAATATATCGTGAAATGTTAAGTAAGCCGATAAAAGTTTTTCTCGAAAAACGTGCAGAAATCGGATAAAATAAAACGACGAAAAGTATTGTTATGTGCTTTTCACTCGTTTAGCTACGTTAGGGTAAAACGTGAAGGAAAACACTTAATGTCGAAATGTGTTTTTCAGTTTTTTAGAAATCCGAAGAATACGTAATATTTAATCGGTAAAGGAAAGACAAAATATCCAAAAATATTCGGATTCCGAGAATCGCAGTTTTTAAAATTGTCGGATGTATTCCGCTAGACAGAAGCATGAAGCTTCCAAGGAAAGCTACTTAAGGATGTGGGGTGACCACTTGGCCACCAAGTAAACTTGGTGGCTAAGTTTGGAAAAGTAAGGAGGTTAGGGGTGAAAAGACCAAAATGCCCCTAGCCTTGGTTTTCTTTAAATAGGAAGCTCATTTCATTATTTTGGGATTTTGAAAAATCCTACACTATTAGACATAAAGAGAGAGGGTTTGGATGGGAGAGGAAGAGGAAGAGAAAGAGGAAAAACTAGCTCGAATGCACGCTTTGTCCGACGGAAGGAGATTAAAGAAGAACGGTAATCCGAACCCTAGTTTCTCCTAATGTCTTTAAGTTTAATATGTTCAAAAACATAACTTAATGAAGATCAGTAGTAAGTGAAGTTAAGAATGAAATCATATGGTTGAATTCATGAGAAAACGAAGAAATAAGAATTAGAAATTTAGTTTATAAATTTCTTAAGGAAGTATAAGATTCGTAAGGATTTTGAGCGATCCGAATGAATCTTATGAATGAGTAGCTTAAATAAGTAAGGAAGGATGTTCTATAACATCAAATTCCAAGAAAAGTAAAATCGTAATCCAAAATATCGATTAAAAATGAAGAACACGCGAAGAATGCGAAGAACACGCGAAGAACGCGAAGAACGTTGTTGATGGACAAATTTAAAACCATCGTAGGATAATTGTTGTTGATGGAAAAGTTTAAAACCATAGTGTATAAGTTAGTTGCTTATTTCTTGGTTAGGAATGTTAGAAACGTTCATGAAGAACGGATTAAAATTGAGCTATAACGAAGTTATGGCAAAAATTCGTAAAAGACGAATGAAAATTTGAATGTTAGTAAATGAACTCGAGCGTGTAGGGTTTCATAAGAATGTAAGAGAACATAGAAAACATGAGTCATGGACTCAAGAACGAACGAATTCTGAGTTCAAATGATCGAATTACGGACGAACGAACGAAGAACGTTAAAAGCGTAAAATGAAAGAAGAGCGTAGATTAAGCCAATTGAATGGCATGTTAACAGATTTAGAATGAAGTTCTATCTGAGGATAATCGAAGTACGTAAGATAAGGAATAAAATAGCTTTGGAATGACCTCGTTCCGAGTTATAACGAATAAGATATGAGATTTCAAAGTCAGCGTCTCAAGCTTGTAAAAGACTTAGAAGATTTTTCTAAGTTTCATGCTTGGCGCCGCAGCGCGAGTCGTGCCTTGGGGGCCGGCACCGCAGTGCGAGCTCGGGTCATTAGCTACTGCTAAGTGGCATCACAGCATGAAAGAAAGTTAATGGAACGGCGCCGCGGCGCCGGTGCAGGGCAATGCCCAGAAATGAGATTTTTAATAATAAAATGAATTTTTATTAATACTATTATGTGATATGTGTTTATTAATCATTCTATAACCTAGAATGATTATTAATCGGGAGGATTCTAGCTATGAGCTAGACTGAACTAGTAGGAATTTTCAAGATGACAATGAAAATTTTCCGGGACCAAAAAAATATTTTTGGGGAAAAAGACAAAATAGGCACTATTCACCCGATGAAACCCCAAGGGTTAGGGTTTGAATAACCTAAGTCGTTCTGAGAGTTCAGTATGTCGAAATGACAATCCGTTGAAAGATTTGACGATAATATATCGTGGAATGTTAAGTAAGCCGATAAAAGTTTTTCTCGAAAAACGTGCAAAAATTGGATAAAATAAAAATGAAGAAAAGTATTGTTATGTACTTTTCACTTGTTTAGCTACGTTAGGGTAAAACGTGAAGAAAAACGCTTAATGTCGAAAAGTGTTTTTTATTTTTTCAAAAATCCGAAGAATATGTAATATTTAATTGGTAAAGGAAAGACGAAATATCCAAAAATATTTGGATTCCGAGAATCGCAGTTCTTAAAAGCGCTTGACCAATTCCATGAGATGAAGGAACCGAAGCTTCAAGGAAGCTACTTAAGGAGGTGGGGCGGCCACTTGGCCACCAAGTAAACTTGGTGGCTTAGTTTGGAATAATAAGGAGGTTAGGGGTGAAAAGACCAAAATTCCCCTAGCCTTGGTTTTCTTTAAATAGGAAGCTCATTTCATTATTTTGGGATTTTAAAAAATCCTACACTATTAGAGATAGAGAGAGAGAACATTTGGATTGGAGAGGAAGAGGAAGAGAATGAGGAAAAGCTAGCTCGAATGCACGCTTTGTCCGACGAAAGGAGATTAAAGAAGAACGGTAATCCGAACCCTAGTTTCTTCTAATTTTCTTTAAGTTTAATATGTTCAAAAACATAACTTAATGAAGATCAGTAGTAAGTGAAGTTAAGAATGAATTCATATGGTTGAATTCATGAGAAAACGAAGAAATAAGAATTAAAAATTTAGTTTATAAATTTCTTAAGGAAGTATAAGATTCGTAAGGATTTTGAGCGATCCGAATGAATCTTATGAATGAGTAGGTCAAATAAGTAAGGAAGGATGTTCTATAACATCAAATTCCTAGAAAAGTAAAATCGTAATCCAAAATATCGATTAAAAACGAAGAACACGTGAAGAACGCGAAGAACACGCGAAGAACGTTGTTGATGGACAAATTTAAAACCATCGTAGGATAATTGTTGTTGATGGGAAAGTTTAAAACCATCGCGTATAAGTTAGTTTCTTATTGCTTGGTTAGGAATGTTAGAAACGTTCATGAAGAACGGATTAAATTGAGCTATAACGAAGTTATGGCGAAAATTCGTAAAAGACGAATAAAAATTTGAATGCTAGTAAATGAACCCGAGCATTTAGGATTTCATAAGAATGTAAGAGAACGTAGAAAACATGAGTCATGGACTCAAGAACGAATGAATTCTGAGTTCGGATGATCGAATTACGAATGAACAAACGAAGAACGTTAAAAGCGTAAAACAAACGAAGAGCGTAGATTAAGACAATTGAATTGCATGTTAACGGATTTAGAACGAAGTTCTGTCCAAGGGTAATCGATGTACGTAAGATAAGGAAGAAAATGGCTTTGGAATGACCTCGTTTCGAGTTATAACGAATATGATATGAGATTTCAAAGTCAGCGTCTCAAGCTTGTAAAAGACTTAGAAAATTTTTCTAAGTTTCATGCTTGGCGCCGCAGCGCGAGTCGTGCCTTGGGGGCCAGCACCATAGCACGAGCTCGGGCCATTAGCTACTGCTAAGTGGTGTCGCAGCGAGAAAGAAAGTGAAGGGCACGGCGCCGCAGCGCCGGTGCAGGGCAATGCCCAGAAATGAGATTTTTACTGCTCAATTACTAGGGGATGTGCAAGAAAGAAATATGAACTTATAGTTCAACTAATGCAACACTTAATTAAGTGTATTAAACCTTTGATGAAGGTTGAACGAAGAGATTAATCGAGATTAAAAGGTTGTAGATGCGGGTTACGGAACTGATATCCGGGGCCGTAGTCGCAATGAATCGACCGTGAGGAATTATTAAGATGGTAATTCCTTAGACGTTGATGGACGCTAGTAATGTATAACATTTCAATGTTATGACGTGATAATGAGAGATGAATGTAAAGCGTATAGATGCTGTGAACACAACACTGTTGCGATGAGCGTTCGGTCTTAGCATACAACAAATCGTATGGCTTCAATATTAAGAAAGAAACAAAAACCTTGGGTAAAGGTTGAATAAGAGATTAAGGGATGAACAACGTAAACTTGGAATGCGTAAACGATCCTCGTGAATAGTTTTCATGTCGAGCAAACGTTCTAAGTATACATTGGTCGTATAACTTGGACATTGACGAAGGTAGTAAGTAAGATATGAATTATCAAGAAAGTCGTAGTGAACGGTAATAAGATTAATGAAAGCCGAATGTAAGTCGGATGAGAATGTTAGAATGAATTATAAGCATTGAACACTTTAACCGATGTGAAGGATGAGTGTACGCAAATACTAAACGGGTAGAACCTACACTCCGTGTATGGTTTGACCGTAGGATAACGAAGTCCAATGATTAAACCTGTGAAGGGGGAAGAAGCTTAATTAAAGACAAATATGTATAACGTAAAGAAGCCGAGTTAATGTGTATAACATGGATGATGTTCCAACTCGAATGAGCCGGACGTTGTAAGATAAGAATAACGTAATGTAAAATGTTTAACGCTTTAAATGCGTAGAATGAATATTGAATGATCGTTCTGAGCATACAAAAGACTGTATGACTTAGACATTAATGAATGAATCCTGAGGTATGACATTTATTTGTCAGAAAGCCATAAGGAATAAGAAATTGACTTAACGAACAATATAGTTAATAGTTCGGATAAGTTAAGATGAATTTAGGTTATAGTACAATCGTAACCTTTGATGGTTGACATATGGGAGCTGGGTTAAACAATTCCTTTAGAGAGCGAAGATATATACAAAACTGGTTACCGATCTAACTCACTGTTATGGGTAGTTAAGATGAGATGGGAACTTGTTTGTTGGTTGTTTATGGGAAACCACTCAGAGTACCATATGGACTACTAGTAGAGACACGATGTGTGCTGAGTCCTAGGAAAATATAAGAAGAAGATAAGAATGTAAATCATCAATGATGATGAACGTATTGAGTAAGACATCTCCGTATGTCATGAAGCCGTTAATTGGTAAAGGAAGTTGGTCGCGTAAACTTAGTTTGTAAGAACGCGAACCCTAAGATGTAAAGTTAAGTAAACCAATGCGTAAAGTCAAGTATATAACTAATTGGTGTATGTGTTATTTCTTTATGTGCTACATAGGAATTGGAATGAGCGCGTTCAAATTAAACTATAAAAGTCATGTAGTATGCGTAAAAGCAAAGTTTCCTAACTTTATTCATATTTTAAATGAATGCTAGTTTCTAAACTTCTCAGATGTTGAACTTGAGAAGTTCTGTCTATGTGCAAATGTGTGATATTTGTACAAGGTGTTAGTATATATGAGGCCTTGTGCCACAATGTGAATACTCCGGTGTTTCTATGATATGAACTGTTCTGTGATTGAACTATTCAATATGAGCATGTTATGTTTATACATGAACCATTATTGTTAAGTCTGTGCTATTGATTCTAGCCAGACAGAATGTGTATGAAAGAGAGTAGAGAATGAAAGTATTTCAAAGGGAATATAACTAATGTTTTAAAATGATAGGAATCGAGATTATTCCTATTATTCAAGTTGCTTCATAACCTTTGTTCAGTTATTGAAGTCTTAAAGGAATGTTTAAATTATTGAAGTTGTTTGTTCAACTGCTATGACTTGCTGAGCAATTGAATGCTCACACTTGCTTTAAATAAAAACATTTTCAGCGAACGATGTTAGAATGAACTTAAGGATCCCAGAAAGATCAAGCTGATCGATATCCAGAAGAAGTTCCATTCATTAGATGAATGAGCATGAAGATCAAGCGAAGACTTGTAATATAGAATGATAGAATTAAACTATAGAATAGTTTAATGAACGATTATGTATCCTTGGTGGCGGATAAAAGTCACTTGTACAAGATGTAAAGAATAATGTAATTATAATTATTTGGAATGAAAGAGGTTTTAAGGTTTTAGAACCTGGGATTTGAGGATGTATGTTGTTATATTTAACCATATAATGATGTATGTTCGTAAGAAGATGGGATCGTGACGTACGGAATTCGGATGTGAAAATAGACCGGATTTCGGGGCGATTTCGGGGCGTTACAAAGTATTCTTACTGGAATAATAAACTTTAATTCAACAACTATGAGTTCAAAGGAATAATGAACGTTTAAGTTAACAACAGATAACAACATCAAAGAATACACTGAGGGTCACAAGACCACGAACTATACTCTAGGTTTTCAAGTATTTCTACTTTAACCTTTAACAGTCTAAAAGACTATAATCATCATCTATGTCCTAGGTTCACAGGTGTTTCTATTGTAACCTTTAACAGTCTAAATGACTATATGGACCATCATCCCGTACTCCAGGTGATTAGCCCTTTGTACTATGCATTGCACAAACATTTTAACGCTATTTCGTAGCTCTAAAATAATCCTCTAAAATAGGGTTGTTCTTCTCAGCTTAGATTATCAGGTTCCGAACCAAAGGAAGTTTGGTTGGAAATTAACTTCAAAAGAATTTTAGATTTTTAGAACACTCATCAACAAAGTACTGGTTGAATCAGATAGGAACCAATAACTATTCACGAGTTTGATTATAATATCTTCATGAACAAGGTATATCGATGAATCAATAAGAGCTTGAGTATTAACAATTTCTAAATTGAACAAATGTTATCATCGACAACATGCTTTCAAAACCGTGTGAATACATAAACAAACCAAAGGAAGTTTGGTTTGGGTTGACTTCAAGGGTAATTTAGAGTTTAGAACATTCATCAACTAAGGATTAGTTGAATTGGTAAAGAATCGCCAAGCAACTTAGAGTTCGGTACAATAATGTAAGATAGTACAATGACATTGGAAAATGAAAATCAAACAACAGTTATTAGTAGCTGAATAAACATACTTCTTACAATAAAATTACAGACTTTGAATAACCAATGTAATCTCGATTGGAATATAGAAACAAAGATTAGCTAACTTGCTCAACAATAAATGAGGGTTAAAGATCTTGCATAACAACCAATCGTTAAACAAGAGATTAGAGATAGAGAATTTGCATAAGAATAACATAATAGTGAAAAGTAACCTTGTTGAATAATAAAGTAGCAATGGTTAGGGAACTCGCCTCTTGCGTAAGCTATAATATTAAAATTCACGTCCACCTACACATTTTAGTGCAACCACAATATCTATTAGACATGTTAACATCCACTTCCAAAATAACACCCATTTATAGTTAAACTTGTTAATTTAGTACAAGTCTTATACTAATATATAAATATCAAAAATTCCAAGTGTTAACCTTCATAACACTTATTTACTAATCATTATATACACTAAGTCCTAACATATCGCGTTCATAACTTACTAATCACTTGCAACTTTGAAACTACTAACTACATAACACGATTCTGTTTTAACCATGTTATTACATATTGGACACATTAACATATCATAAAGCTTAGCTACAATGGTATCCAAAGTCTGCAGAAGTAGCAAACTTCAACATGTCTCGAATCGAGGTATGACGCAATTTGCCACGTACACAAGTCCAGGACCCAAGGCACTGGCCATTTTTTGCTTAGCATCGGTAGCATTTTGCCTCGATTACACAAACAGAGGCAGAAATGGCATGAATAGTAGCCGACTTTAGCCAAACTAACACGAATTTCACCCACCAAACAGTGAAATTAACATAAACAAATGATATAAAACTATTACAAACATGTTTCCTCACATATATATCAATATAGAACAATTTAGCAACAATTATACTAGTTTAACTTCTCAAATTTCTCATTTTCATATAAAAACTCAATTTCTAACATCCTCTACAAAAATCAACACCGTGATTACAATTTTACACCGAATCACTTCGTTCAAACTACGCTATATTTGTTTCTTAGTGAACTAGCATAAACAAGCATCAATTTGTAGTTTAACATACAAATTGATCATCAAAATTGGTACTTTTAATGAACCATATGAAAAAAATATTCATTAACATTATTTTCTTCCGTTTAACTGTAATCCGCATACAATTTCCTATCTAAACGTAACTCTAGTATCATAAACGCGTATTGTGACGCCCCCAAAATAGGTATACATCACCCATCTTGAGTCGCCAGATATCACACTATAAAAATCAAATACAAATTTCATTTATACAACTATTAAACTGTCGTATAGAATACGACCACAGTTAACTGTGAGTTTTAATACAAATGTATATAACTCTCATGGTGCCTCGACCACAACCTTACGATGATACTTTATATAAAAGTATAGTCAAAAAATGTTTTAGAAATTAAAATCTTTGGAAAGTGCTCAAGGAAACCTTCGTACATGGGAGGCCATGCGTCTAGGTTATGATAGATATCATATGTCCACAGAATTATCCTTGGTTGACCCAATAGACCCCAAAGAAAAATGAGAAGATTACTATCATCTTCTTTCCAATGGTGAGTCTTCTCTTGACATATAACTATCTCCACTGTCTCCAAGTGAAAATTATATTTCAAATAAACTCCAATATCATATAGGTAGTGCTCGTAGATATACTCAGCAAGTGGATGTGCACAACCCTGTCTTATGATAACACAAGGTTGTATGTCATTAGACATCTTGTACGATAGTGGCAAAACACCCTTCCAAAGTAGGGTTCACCTCACCCTATTCGGTTCACCAAAATTAAATATCAAATGACGTATACAATACGACACACTTATCTAAAGTCATCAATAAAATTATTTCCATACTATTTAGGAGAACCTCAACAGCTTATAGACCACCGCTTCTATTCCCTCGTTATCCCCGCTCGACCCAACTACACTCTTATTACACGAAAGGAATTATGAAGGAAAAGGTGAAAACAAACTAGCCCAAAGAAAGAATATCATGACTAAAGATAATTTACATCATCAATAGCCTTCATTAGTAATAAATCGAGATTTAGAACATATGGTAGATGATAAAACTTTTCAACCATAGTTGCGTGAAGAACGAAGCGATCCATTAGAAGAGTCGAATAGACCATCGGATCTATTATTTTCTCTATGTTAAAAGTCCACCGATAATGTTTTATCCCTGTAACATCAATCAACAATTCCTGTCCACAATCATATGAATAACTCATAATCATAATTGTGATTCTAAATTCCTCTTCGCACCTAGAACGAAGATAATTTTTATCACTTATCTTCACTTGAAACATCAAAAATTATGGTTATACCAAATCACAACTTCTGCTCATAATCATACTAATAAATTCATCTTTGCACTACGGTCAAAGATATTCATTAACAATTCATCTTTTCACTATAGACCAAAGACATACAACTGTTTTTTAGAAGAGTCAAGTAGAGCATGATATCTACTATCTTTAACGAATTAAAAATTTATTATCAATAATTTATTGTTGAGACTCGTAATAATAAATAATCCACATCATCGGATCACCCCTGCACTATGGTCAAGGATATTCGTTAATATCACATCCATGAATTAATATTTCATTGCTGAGACTCAGCTCAATAATTAATCCACATCATCGAATCATCCCTGCACTACAGGCTAAGGATATTCATTAATATCACAACCACGAATTATCTATGCACTATGGGCCAAAGATAATCGTGTTTTCATCAACGGTCCTGATCATGCCATAAAACAATTCATCTTTGTACCCTTGGACGAAGGGAATCCATAGCCATAATCATACCAAAAACTGTCCATCAATGCACTACGGGCCAATGAGGACTTTTACCACATCATTTGTAACATTACGGTCATGATTATACCGAATAATCCCTGGTCATAATCATACCAAGTCCATCTATGCACTACAGGCCACATATGACTTTCATCACAATATAAACATGAGGATAATGACAATGATATAAAGAATCAATCACATGAGATAAAGGATAAATATTAAACATTTATAATACAATTTATCCAGCGTTCAATAATAACCAAATGTTATTAATCACTTAATAATCTCATAATCTAATATCATTAATATTATAACAATATTTTAATCATTTCTTAAACTTATAAATAATTTATTTCAATTGTTTACACTTTATCAAATAATGCATTTAATCATTCAAAAAATGCCATACTCATAAGATTTCATCATCAATGATCAAATCCCTTATAAAAAATTTGCATATACCCTATATAGGATTTCCAAGCCATAAAATCCTATTTTACAATTTTATTACTTCATATAACATATTTAATTCATTTACTCATAACTAGTTCATTTTTATGAAAACTACCAAATCAGTCCCAAAAATATTTTTTTCTGGGATTTAGCAGAATATAGTCCCATATTGAACATATATTTTTCTCAGAATTTTTAAAATTCATTTACTATTTTTCATATGGCTAAAACTGCCAAATATTTAGACATTTATCATAAATTGTACTTTTGTCCAAAAATTATAAAATTTATAGGATATACTCCTGTTATATACATGTACTCCCAATAAAAATTTCACCAATTTTGGAGTTAACCACAAGGAGTTATAAGGGTTTACTTTTAAAATAGTCTTTTCCCATAAAATTCATAACTCTTAATCTATACATCGAAAAATCTCCATTTTTGGACACAATATAGAAAACTCATCAAATTATCATTTTAAATTTTTTCAGAATTTTTGAGTGTCAGAAAAATTACGAAACTACCCCTGGCAGAAACCCCTTTTGAATGAAAATACCATTCATATGAATACGAAGGATCATTCACCATGCATGCAGTAATTCACATAGACAGGTTATTCCAACAGAATAATAAAAAATGGAATAACAGAAGAATTCACCATGCATGTGATAGACCGCACAGACAGGTTATTCCCAACAGAATAAGAATAACAACGAAATTCACCATGCATGCGAAAGACCGCACAGAAAGGTTATTCCAATAGAATAATAAAGAATGGAACCAGGTCATTCATAAATGCACAGACAGGATATTCTGACAGAATAATAAAGAATGGAACCAGGTCATGCGTTAACGCACAGACATGATATTCCGCCAGAATAATAAAGAATAGAATAATAGAAGAATTTCACCATGTATACGGTAGTCCGCGTATACAGGTTATTCCAACAGAATAATAAGGAATGGAATAACAATAACTCTCTTCATGAATACAAAAGAAATAATACCCCTAACGAGTACAACAAATAATATCTCTTACATTAGAAAGAAGAGTATTCCGACTGTTAGGGTTAGGATATTCTTGAAGAAAACTTGCACTATTTCTACGCTCAAAGCTTTCTTAAACTCTGAAGAAATACGCTCAAGATTATAGAAGAAGAATTCTCTGAACTTCTGGTGTGATTTTCAATTCTAACTAAGCATCCTATTTATAGGAAAAATAGAAAGGAAACTATGCAATAAAATATAATATATTTTATTTATAATATATATATATATATATATTATTTAAAATCTAATAAAATAAATAACTTTATAAAAGTATTACATTTTATATAAAAAGATTTTACTATGCAAAACACTACGCAGTACTATGCAAACACTATGCATAATTGAATATAATATATTCTATTTATAGTCTAATAAAATAAATAACTTTATAAAAGTATTACATTTTTATATAAAAAGATTTTACTATCTGCAAACACTATGCATAATAGAATATAATATATTCTATTTATAGTCTAATCAAACAAATAACTTTATAAAAGTATTACATTTTATATAAAAAGATTTTACTATCTGAAACACTATGCAGAGCACTATGCAAACACTATGCATAATAGAATATAATATATTTTATTTATAGTCTAATAAAACAAATAATTTTATAAAAGTATTCTGTTTTATATAAAAAAAATTCTATTTTATTACATTTATAATAATAATAAAACAAACTTCATCATCATTATTATAATTCACACTATTAATCGACCGAATTCGTTCTTCTCGAGAAAAGAGGGGGCTTTCGATAAGGATTTCTCCTATTGGCGCACAATTAGGTGACCAAACCTCTCCTTGGCAGAACTTCTAGACATCGTTAATATTGCAAATAATAATATTAATAACTTTGTTAACTCAAGTATTGATTTAATAATATATAAAATATCGACAATAATTGAATCAAATAACGTGAGATACTATGCAACAATTCTTTGTAGCAATAATTGAACAAAAGCGAGTGACTTCTCACGTAAGCATCAATAATCAATACTGGTGTTTACTATGCAACCACGCGTATTCTTTGTACTTTTACTACCTAGTAGTTCAACAGTTGTAACGGTAAAACTTCTGTCGTTATAAAAATATTTTTGTCATTTTCTCAATCCGATAATAATTCTGTTGTGGGGTCCACCAATGATTGTACCGTCGTACGGATATTCCTTGATAAAAAGAATATTCCCCGACTAATCGAATATTCCTCGACACAATGAATATTTTATATCAACTTGCTTACTTTGCAAAATTTTCAAATATCACCCTTAACTTTAATCCTTTATCAATTTAAGCATTTACTAAATAAAATAATAATTATAAGAAAAATGAGTACTTTCATTTCATAAATTTCGGGGTCTCACACATATCATCACAATTACCAACTATATATATATCCACAATTCCACAATTTGATTTCACAGAAAATAAGAAAATTTTGTCGTAACTCATATATATATATATATATATATATATATATATATATATACTATGGAGATTATGGAAAATACCTTTTGTTGCTTAAGAAATCCTTGATAATCAACTGCTAATTACTTGATGAACTTAGAACTTTCTCTCTTGATTCTCTCACAGGCTCTCTCTCAACCCTCTCAAAACTCAGTATGCTAAACCAAATATAACTCCAGACAACGCAAAGTTTCAAACGTCCAAAAACCGACGTTATACTAATGATCCTAATAAATCATCAGTTATAAATATTTATTTATTTTATTTATTTTTATTTATATTATTATAATTCACATATTAAAAATCCAAAAGCCATAAGGCTTTGTTTGACAAAAAGTTTTTAAAATATAAAGACTTAATATTTTAAGCCTTGTTTTGGTTAAATCAATTTAAAACTACCTTAATTATTTTAATAAACAATTTAGTTTATAATTTATAATTACATATTATTTATTTGAATTTCCATATCCAATATTAATCAAATAATTATACATACTATATTTTAAATAAATTTTCCACTTAAATAAATATCACAAAATTATAATTTCATTATAATTTTATTTAATAATTAACACACCAATTTAAATTGTTAAATTAAAATAACAATATAACATCTCATGTTATATTACAACTTTCTAAATTAAAAATTAATTTAATTTAGAATATTATCTAATAAATTTAATTCATAAATATTTACTAATAATAACTACATCAATAAAAATTTTATTTCATCAATTTCAACAATAAACACATCAAATAAATATTTATATAATTCAATAAATATTTTATATTACAATATTCTTTAAGACTTAATATATAAAAATTTTGCGGGATTTGTTATTATTTGTCTCATCTTGTTTAGCGCGCATGCAAATATATATATAAAATACGCGTCATATTATTAAACATGCGAAACATGTTTGCATAATATATAATATATATAATACTAGCATGCACATATAGAATACTATATTCTTCCCAGATTGATTATGGACTTTTATTTTAGTTTGGTTCATTAGAGCCACCAAGTGAACCAAAAGGTCAAACCTTAGGGTGCAAGAATAAAAAAAATTAAATATAACTATTACATTTAAACCCAGGCTCCATTACAAACGGGTCTTCGAGCGCTTCTTGCTCCTTGATCTCCGGTTCTTCAAAAAATTCTAACTAATCCTATACAATTAAACTATTTAATTTAAATAGAAACATTGATCAACAGTTAATGGAAAGTACATAAGAGAGAGATATAATTTACATTAAGAAGAAAATCAGAAAAGACGAGGTACGCAGACTCCATTTAATAAAACCCATTCATTCAAACATCCAACCAAAATAAATCCAATCACATTGGTCAATAGTCTATAATAAATCTCATTTATTAGCATACATATCACTATATGTATCAATAAATAAAACATTCATCTCATGAATTAAAATCATTCCATATATATATGAGTATCATTTAATGGGCATTTTTAAATTGCATGAAATCCAATTTTAAGATTAAAATAAACTCTTTATTTTAAATATAAAGTTATTAAGGTTAATATATATAATATATATCACGTAATATATATATATATATATATATATATATATATATATATTATATATCCGATATCATGTTATCCACATGGCCACCTCCTTGAAAAACCCTAGTTTTTTCTATCTCTATAGAAAAAGGGGCGTACTCTCCAACTATTGGAATTGCGTATTGTTGATATCTGTTATAAGACTCCTCTTATAAAGATATCAGGTAACCCTATTTAATTAAAATAAGGTATTATTTATTTAATTAAACTCTTTTAATTAAATGGGCTATCTAATCTTATTAGGGATAATTAATTAAACTCCTTTAACTAATTTTCTCTCCTAATCCTTTTAGGAATAAATAAGAGTACTTATATTAAATTAACTCCTAAACTCTTTTAGAAATTAAAATAATAATAATTGTAATAATATTAATAAGACTCCTCTTATTAATTTATATTTAATATTTTTAAAATATTAAATAATAAATATTAAGCTATTTAATTTATTCTATCACCATAGATTAAATTAAATATACTTAACATATTATTACGATTATGCCATTAACTTCTTAAATAATTATTCTTCTTTTTATGGTGTGACCCTTTAGGTTCTCCATATTAAACCGGTTGTGAATAAATCAATTAGAACAATTCTAATCTTATTTAAATAAATAAATTAAACGATTAATTTATTTAAATAAATAATATTTATTCTATAATAGGGATAAGTCTCCCAAGCGATCAACGACTTTTCAAATAATATAGATTTCAACATTAATCATAAAAGAACTTTTGAGTTAATAGTTGCTGTACAATTTAATCCTTCCACTATACAATGTCGCAATTAAATATAAGACATGAAATTACTGTCAAGTCTTATTTTATTCAATTATATGTATTTCGATTCCCAAATGCACAACTCCTAATGAATGCAAATTAGAAACTACTTTCTAATTTCATTCTACCTTGGCCAAGGATTCTTGGGTTGTCATTTATCGAATCACATAAGACATTTCTCTTCTTTTACTAGAAGTGATAGATTCTTTGTTGATCATTCATTATCTCCATACATAATTTATTACACCCAAGCATACCCTTTGATATACCCTAAAGGTCTTAAGGAATAAGTCAAAGTGTAAATCATTATATACAAGATACTATGATGATCTCAAGTCTAAGGATTACATGTACTACTATCACTACAAGAATTCCTATTGACAGACAAGTAAAACTCCATTAGGTATTTCTTAGCGAGTCACGTTCAGTGAACTTATTCTCCAATAAGCACCTACATACTTGCTTTAGTGTCTCCACGCAAATGATCATGAGATCAATCATTCTCATTCAATGAGCAAGCAAAACATGTATCAATCTATCTGGATTCACTAATCCCTTTTTTAGTAATCCATCGATTGAGAACATTTTAGTTTTAAGCTATCTATGAATTTAGATCTCATTAGCATGATCTCATCATGATTCTAAAAGCATTGCTTAAAACTATGGGTTTATCACATATTATTAAAACAACACCATGTAGATAATTAAATGCCTTTAATAAATAATTCTTTTATTAATAAATAAATAAGATTAATTACAAAGTATATGCTTTATCGTAATACATGATTGGCTTGTATGCATTCTACTTTCAAATATTTCTATCCAATCCAGTCATAAACAATGCCTTCATTGACTCCCCCGGAGTCATCTCTTCTACAAGTGATATGTTGTTAAATGACACCACCTCCACCTTCTCTTTAGACGTGCCATCGAACACAGACATAAGGTCTAGGTTTTTTGAGTCTACAGACTCAATAACTACCACTTCTGGCTCTTCAGCTACTGGGTTTGGTATAATCTCTACTTAATTCACCGACTCTTCACTTACTACATGTATATCCCTATACATTTCGTTTTCTTCTGACATCTACAACAAAATAATTTAGTTTGATTAGTACACGTCAGTAGAATAAAAAAAACATATATCATATATCATGCATTTTTAGGGTTAATTTCATCTTTTACTTCTTTAACTCTTCTTAAGGTTATGACTTAAGGTTCTATTTCTTCCCTTAAGTTTTATAACCTATTGCTTTGATACCAACCAGTGACGTCCCCAAATCCGGGTATCCTCCAACCCGACACATGCCTGAAAAGAACGAATGTGTCTTATATATATTCAAAAACAATATTACCATTCCCCAGGTTCTTTATAACCATTACATGAGTTTTTGTCATAATATCATACAATAACAACATTCAACCTATACTATTACAAAGGAAATCTATAGGTTCGCCTTAGCCTTCCCTTTATCTTTACCAGATCCTTCGGTCCGTTCGGTCTTAGCTGTATTCATATGGTTCAAGCAAGAGTGAGCATCACTAGCTCAACAAGTATGACAATTCCATTTAAACAATATGCTTGAAACATACAAATCATATATCTTCAATAACTGAACAATAGTTATGAAGTATTATCGATAATTCAAAATAGCACTTCTCTTTTCTTTAAACCGTTTCACAATGAATAACATTCAGTAAAATATTAATTCCGATCCAAGACCTTGAGCATTTCTTACTTTCTTTTAAAAGGACAACCCGACACCAAGTCTGTAAGATACATGAATCACAAAAATTGTCCAGAATGAACATCGACAAGGGTTAAAACACTTGCCTTTAGCATCTTCTACAATTATTATACTTTCCATTTAAGTCTTTAAGGATTCTACAATACATGATCACATAACATACCACATTAAGTCATATATAATCAAGTATGTTTACTACTATATCTTACTCTTTTTCTCAATCTAATCATGCCTTAGATTGTTTAACATTGATTCAAGTAATCTTTCTTCGACCTGTAGTTGTATTACTTAAGGTCTTTAAACATCCTTTAATGATGTTACTTTAGGTTTATTAAGGATTTAATTATCCTTCAATCAACTATATTTCATTTTACATTAAAAAACTTTCTTTACTATCTTCCTTCTAGTCTTTGTGACTGCGCACACGGCTTCACATAAAGACTCAGTATGCAGTGCAAGACCTTTAAAGTGTCTACATCATGGTCTTGGCGCTGCGACGCCAACTCCTTTTCATTACCAATATCCTTTGCGGCGCCACTTCTTGATGGTTAGGTACTCAAATTTATTTTAAGGGCTACCAACCTTTCCTCTTTGTGTGCCTCTCTGGTGCCACTTTCCGAGTCTCAACATCCTACTTGCACGGCTGCTTGTGACGCCCCAAATTCGGGTATCTTCCAACCCAACATATGGTGCTACACGGTGCTACAGTTCACACATACATTCAACTGAAATGCCTCAAAAAAATGAATATATCTTATTTATATTCCAAACAATAATACCATTCCCCAGGTTTTTTATAGCCATTACATGTGTTCTTGTTATAATATTCAATAATAACAACATTCAACCTAAACTATTACAAAGGTAATCTATAGTTTCTCCTTAGCCTTCCCTTTATCTTTACCGGATCCTTCGGTTCGTTCGGTCTTAGTTGCATTCATATATATGGTTCAAGCAAGAGTGAACATAACTAGCTCAGCAAGTATGACAATTCCATTTAAACAATATGCTTGAAACATACAAATTGTATATCTTCTATAACTGAACAATAGTTATGAAGTACTATCGATAATTCAAAATAGAACTTATCTTTTCTTAAAACATTTCACAATGAAAAACATTCAGTAAAACATCAATTCCGGTCCAAGACCTTGAGCATTTCATACTTTCTTTGAAAAGGACAACCTGACACCAAGTCCGTAAGTCCGGCATTACTTACGACCACGTCTAGGTGATCAGCCTATAGTACTCTATGTTGTACAACATTACTTTCTTTAAATGTATGTACGTTTAAGTTTTGGCAACCTCATGTGCCTGTCGTTTGATGACAAAACATTTGTTTAGCATACTCAGTCTTCTTTTGAAAACCATACCAAAATAGTTTGGAAAAATTTGACAACAGTTCGATAGAATATTATAAGAAATCCAAAGAAACATCATAAGTCTAGTCGAAGGAATTGGATTTGATGTAATAATCCGGAATTTCAAATTGTAATTTTAAATATTTATTGAATTATATAAATATTTATTGTAATAACCCGATATTTTCTATATAAATAAATCGGAAATTTTGCATATAATTTTTTTTTATTTATTAAAATAAATATAGGGAATATGTACCAAGATAATGTGTATATGTATATTTGTGATAAATAAAATTTATTTATTACATGAATAATTACAAATAGTTTTATTTTAGAATTATTGATTACTATAAATTATATTTTATAATAATTAATTTTATTATAGAAATATTTTATTAATTACTTTTCAAAGAAAATATGATATTATATTATATATGGAATCATGATTGTAATTATTATAATTATTATCTATTTCTATGATTTTAGTTCAGATTATTAAGTTAAGTATTTTAACTTAATTAATAATGTTGTTTATGCAAGGTAAATCAGATATGGAATCCAAACCCTAATTTTGGATTTTGATCAAGGAATAAGAATAATAATATAATATTAATTATATTTTGATTTTTCACTGCTATAGATATGTACTGTATACGTGGAACGATAAGGGTTGGTCAATTATGGTGTTATATGACAAATCCTAGTTTTACTGTGAAACCCTAATTTAAAACTCGAATACGAGTTCAAAGCTATTTGGTAACTGTGAATTGTGATTTATGACAATTATTATTAAGATTAACATTAATTAGGGAAACCCTAATCGTGAAATTAGAAACCCTAATTTCTTAAGTGAAGACCCTAAATTAATATTTTAGAATCCTAATTTCTATATTAGGTAACCCTAATTAGTAATTATAAAACCTAATTACTAGTTGTAAACCCTAATCGCTAAAATGGCGATCTTAATTATTATTTTAGTAAATTATAATGTTAATTAGAAAACCCTAATAATATTAAGGAACCCTAATTATTTAAAAACCCTAAATTTTAATTAGTATGTTCTAATTGAAATTTTATTGAACTTTAAACTTAAATTTTTAAACCCTAGAAATTATTTGGGAAACCTTAAGGTTTAAGATCTATTGATTTTAACCTAGATTCAAACATCATGGACAAGAATACCCTTAAATTACTTTGTTAGTTTACTAAAATAACCTTTTTGGTATTTATTTATTAAGCTAGATTGCAAGTCACCACTCTAGATTTATAGCACATGCCTAAAACTCATTCAATCTTATCCTCTTTGACACCTTCCAAGTTAGATACATTGCATCTCTGTAGTATAAATAGATTAAGAGAGAGAAAATGTCACTTGCTAGCTCATTTTGTGCACAACACTCAACCTAGACTCTCTCTCTCTTGAACCAACAAAATCTTAAAGTTAATCAGTCCACTAAACCAACCCCACATTTACCATTAACAAATCACAAGATCAGATTCAAGAAATCAAAGCTTAAAGGTATAGAACCCTACCCAAGAATCTGTCCAATAATCTGCTGTTAAATGTTGTTGTTTTTGTGTTACACATGTTAGATATAGTCTTTTATGATGATATGGGTTGGTATTATATAGATCCATATCATCTATGTGTTCAAATTCAAGTTTTAAGAAAATCTGGATTTTTTTTTTGAGGTCTGACAACGAATGTCAGACCCTATAAATCTTTGTATGTTATGTGTTTCTGTTGTTTTAAGCTTTGATCTTGTTATATGATGTGAGGTCTTTAAACTGGAATTGGTATCAAGGTCAGAACATGAACAGATCTCTTGTTATTGAGGGTCAAAAACCATTGACCGACCATGACTGGGCATTTCTGGGTAACCTAGAAATTGCCCAGAACCGGCCTGACAACATTTTAAATCGACTCTATCTGACAATGTTATGTTGTTTTGATCTTGTTCTTGTATCTAAGTTATAGCCTGGTAGAATTATTACAAGGTTATGCCTTAAAATCTCCTATATATCAAACTGGATGATTGCGTTGAATCAATCAAACTAGGCGAACGAAAGATGGAAGTTGTTTTCGGGTAACCCGAACGCGCGCTTGACCGTGTCGTCGACATGGTTCGAATCGAGCATGGATCTGTTTGATCTGTTGTTGTTATTATGATGTTTTGTGGTAGATCTACTCTCTTACATGTTGTCTATCCACTGCAGCTTTTAAATCACAAAATCAACGCATGGATAGCAAGTTGTGGAAGCCCAAAAGTGATCAGTCGAACTGATCTTGTTTTCTTGGTAACCCAGAAAACGAAGAACAGTTCTGACAGATTGTTTGAACTTCCATATCTTGCTTGTATGTTTTAATCTGACCCAGATCTTGCATGATATTTGTAGTACTACATTAGTACTACAAGATCAATGTCTTAGCTGGTCCAATAACATCATAATCCGATCTGTGTTCTTGGTCAAAGTAAGCAAGTCGAAACTGGCTATGAATGTTCTTGAAGGCTCAAGAACACAATATACTATGCTTTCTATCGCTAAAGGCCTACAGTAACAATTTTATTAATTTTAATTATTTAAACATTCAAAAATTATTTAAAAATAAAAATAAATTATTAAAAATTCCAAAAATTATTTTAAAAATTAATTTAAGTTATAAAAATTAACTTTTAATTATTTGGTATATTTTCCATAAATATTTGTATTTATTTAAATATTATTGATATTTAATTTATTTAATAAATGCATTAAATAAATTAATTAAAAATGATTTTATTATATTAAAATCATTTTAAATGATAATAATGTATTTAAAGATATTTTAAGTTATAAAATATAACTTTTAATATTTAAAGGATAATTTTATTAATAATTTAATATTAATTTAACATTAATGATATTAAATTTATTTAATAATTATTTTAAATAAATAGTTTAAAATGGTTTTCTTAATTTAAAATCATTTAAAAGGGATAGTAATGAATTAAAAATATTTTAAGTTATAATTAATGACTTTTAATATTTAGATAAATAGTACATTAATATTTTAATATTAATGGTAATTATTTAAAATGATTTTAATGGTTTTAAAAATCATTTAAAGGTAAAATAAACACTTTAAAATATTTTAAGTTATTTTAAATAACTTAATATTTTTGCAATGGTTTCATTAATAATTTAATATTAATTAAATATTAATGATAATGGAATTACTTAATATTTAAATCATTTAATAATGATTCCTGTTTCAAAAATCATGATAAATTGTAATAATCATTTTAAAATTATTATAAGGTCGCTGAAAAAATAATCGTTTGGTGTTTAAGTTATCTAACCGAATATGGAATCATGTATATAGAGTCTTAGACTCGATAAATACCCGATAAAGTTGTCGATACACCGATATGTTTCAAAAATTGATCTGGACTTATATAATATGTTTGTATAGGTGATTATTTGTGATTCAATATTTGGTAAACATATGTGACAATGTGATTAGGTTATGTGCTGACTGCAAATAGCAGTACTATGAGTTATAGTATGTTATTCTAATCGAACGAATGATCTATTTAATGATAGGGCTAGATATAAAAGATAAATCTAAGTTATGTAAGCAGCAGACAAGGCAAGTATCTAACCCTTTGCATTTACTTTATGCAATGGACATGCGTAAGATAATATCTGAACTATTCTTTTTAATTGTTCAAATATTTCAACTTTTGTATATACTTTATGCAATGATTCTGTATAAGTAAGCTATTAAATTATAATTGTTGTACAAGTTCCTTTATTCTGTTATTGTAGATCAAGATATATATTATGTTCGTTAATTTCTAAATATGGTTATACAAGTGAACTCACTTGGATAATCATTATTTTTATCACATGTTTATATATACTTATCAGTGTCCAGTATGTATACGTTGAATTAAAAGCCGTCTAAGCTATTTGATCTGGCTAGACATAAATTTAAAATTGTTGTTGAACAAGATAAAACTTATTTATTATCCAACCGAATTATTTTGGTTTGGATACAAGACTGTTATGAACATCCCAAATATGGGAAATTTTTATGCGCTAAGGCGGACAAAGGATGAACGATAATATCATTCTTGTAATGTAGTATTGATCAATATAGGGCATAACGGGCTGATCACCCCCCGTGCCCGTAAGTTATGACGGTTTATAGATGAAGTTCTGTTTAACCTTTTCAAAAATAGAAAATAATGTTCATAGTCTGTCAACTGATCCTCATATATAGTCAATACGTAGTTTTAAAAATTTGAAATCGAAATGACATGATGTTTATTAATGGTTCAGCTCACTTCATAACTGTTGATTCATTGTAGAAGTATTGTTCAAAGAAAACATTCAATCCTTTCAGCTAATTGTTATTATTTGCTATTACTTGCTGGGCACTCAAATGCTCATCCTTGCTTAATTTTAATGTTTTTAGCTAAATGTTAACAACCTGAAGGCTCTTCCAAGAACAAGGGAAAAGGGAAAGTCGCTGAATGAATGTTTAAGCTATCCTATGTAATAGTTTTACTTTATGATAAAGATGATAAATATTATTATTATCATGTAACGAATGTTTAAAGGTTTCGTACTTGGGAGCTAAACTCTGATAATATGTAAATTAAATTTGATAATCTATATTATTGTTAATATTATTAGTATTATTCCGCTCATAGAAATGGTATCATGAAGCACCGAGTTCGAGTTTCAAGTACCTGAATTTGGGGGCGTCACAATTATTTGAGGTGTTTATTGTTGAATAAATATTTTATTATGTGATGGTTGTTAGTAAATATTTATGAATATAAATTTATTAGATAATATTCTAAATTAAATTATAATTTATAGAGTTGTAATATGACACGAGGTGTTATATTGTTGATTAATAATTTAAAGTGGTATGTTAAATTATTAAATAAAATTATAATGAAATTATAATTTTGTGATATTTGTTAAGTGGAAAATTTATTTAAAATATAGTATGTGATTAATTTATTTGATTAGTGTGGATATGGAAATCCAAATAAATTGTAATATCTCGAGTGTTTATGATAACGATCCTTAGAAAAGGAAATGAACGGGTCAAAGAATATGTAATACTCAAATATAATTGAGTCTAACTAAAGGTTATGAAATAAAACTTATAAGAATTTATTATGAAGAATGGTGGGAGTAGGAAATATAAAACATATATTAAGGTACTATGTTGAAGTTATTCAACGAAGAGATTTGATAAAAAAAAACCCTGAGGAAGTTAGGGTTTCGGTGATTCCGAGGACAGAATCCTTATAAGGTGGGAAGAATGTAACAATCCAGAATTTTATTTATTATTTCAAATATTTATTGAATTAAATAAATATTTTTAATTGATTTGTTTTTTGTTTAGCAGATATTTGATGGATTATTTATTAGTAAGTAAATAATTCATGAGTTATAGAAATTAACTTAATTAAGATAAAAGAGTGATGAATTAAATTTATGAGATGATACTCTAATTTAACTCAATAACTAAATTAGAGAGTTATTAAGAATTATATGGTTTATTATAATGTTATTTAATTTGATTTTTGTAATTAAAGTGATGTGTTAATTTATTAAATAAAATTATAATTATAATGAAAATTATATTTTTATTGTATTGGTTTATGTGGTAAATTGATTTAATAAATTGTTATTAGATTTAATTTAATTTGAATATGGGAATTTATTTAATTAAAGTGTAACCATAAACTATATTATAAAGGAGTTATTAAAATAAGTTAAGGGAGGTTAATTCAGTTTTTGCCAAACAAGGCTTAATGATTGTTAAGTCTTTATTTTTAAATTTGTTTTACCAAACAAGGTGTAAGATTTAATAGGTTAATTTTTAGTTAGTTAGCCAAACAAGCCTTGTGGCTTTTGAGAAAAAAAACTGAAGTCAGTTAAAGTTATAATTATATTATATACTTAATACATATATTATTACCTATACGTTATAATCTATGTGCGTAAGATAGAAAGAACTCAGAAGAAGAAAAAGAAGAGAAGAAGAAAAGTTGGGTGAGAATTGGGAGAATTCTAGAGAGAACTTTGAGAAGAAGCTTGGAGGAATCAAGGAAGAAGAAGAAGGTTTCTCATCATCTAATCAAGTTTAAGAAGAATCAAAGGGCACGTGAAGTGCAGATAACTGTAAGCTGTTAAACGTTTATTGGTAAACAACGATCAAGGTTGAAGATTCAAGGTAAAGTTACATGTTACTTGAAAGACATGAATCAGATGTGATACTTGAAGATTTATACACTTTGGTTGTGTTATTATTATTTGAACCATGTTTAAGGTTCCGAATAGTGTATTAATGTTGAATTGTAATATTATTTTGCAATGTAAACTATTGTAGTGTTAAAAATGATTCTGAGATATTTAGATGTAAAGGTTGAAAGTTCTGGGAACGAGAATAGTTTTTAATAAAAAAATTTAATTGTAATAAAAAATTTTAATTATTCCCCAAATTTCAATGGTTATATTATCGTTTAATGATCTAAAATTAGAGGTTGATTGTATTATTAACGATTGAAGTCGAGAATTGAGTTGTATGAATTTTGGGGACGTTATAGTTTGTATCAAAGCTGTAGGTTATAAACCTTAGGTAGGAGTACCACAGGTTATAACATTAGAGAAGGAAGGTGAAGATAATGAAAGAATAAGCTCCAGTAGAGTTTGAATAATAAGAAGTAATTTAAGAAATTTATAAAGAAGGGATTAAAACATGTGTGAGAGGATTCAAAGAAGAATCTCGCAGAGTTACAAAGAATATGAATGCGGGGTTACCCAACTCCAATGATAAGAATGTAAGGTGATAATACATAGATAATGTCTATAAGAAGAGAGTGATAAAGAAGTTAAGAATCAAAAAGTTATATTTAAGTATGGTATAATTGTACTCTTTAATAGTTGATGTGTGGTATCTGGGCTAAACGATTCCTTCATAGAGCGGAGGTATATACGAACTAGGAACTCGGAACCTAGTTTGTTGGTTGTTTGTGGGAAACCATTCAGCGTACCATATTGAAACTGTTAGAGACTCGATGTGTATCAAGTATAGAAAATGCATATGTATGATGAAAATATAGAACTTAAATGAAATTTTGAGCAATGTAAATGAAGTTAGAAATTCTTAAAAGAAGAATTGTTATATAAACAAGAGAATTAAAAGAAGAATCTTGAGGATAAGAAATGTCAATAGCCAATATAACGAATAATGTCGTAAATTATGAAAAGGGGAAAAAAAGAGGATCGTAAAACAAAACGGTCACGAGCTAAGACAAGAATTTTAAGGGAGATGAATATAGAATAAGATCACGACATGATCTGTGTAATTTATAAGAGAAAGATGGTTTGTAATGTTTGAATAATTATAGCTTGATGCTATGAAGATGATGTACTATGAAATTGTACGAGATAACTCACGAGGAGTTATAGATGATGTGATACGAGGAATTCATATCGAGCAAAAAGAAAGTTATAAGTAAGATAGAGTTAGGTGGGATTTCAATTGAGGACTCATGTGATGACAGAGTTGAACAAACCTTTGCATGGGTGAGGGTTTTTTCCTTGCACTTAGTTTATCACATTGATAATCATTGGAATGTTGGTGTTGCGCTATCGATGTGTATGTGGCGAAATGGTGATTCTTTTCTCAAATGTATATTTGATAGTTAGAAACTATTAAGATTAGTCAGATATTATTAGGATTAGGTGCGGTTCTTAAAACTAATGCATATGGTAAGTTCGTGACTCATAATAATATGGTATGTTTTGAACCCCTCAGCGAATGGACGCCTATGGTCTGACTTGGACAAGTTCTTAAACTCATATTATTGTGGCAAGTTCCTGGATTTCCAATGTGCGGTAAGTTTGATGAACTATTTTGGGTAGAAAACAGTTATAGTATAGAGAGCATTGATGAAGTTGAAGATTGATAGAATGGTTAAGTAATGAAGTAATGAAGTAAAGATTGAAGTTGATGGATACCTAAATATTCTAAATCTACTAGCTATGCTAGACTTTCAAAATTTATTGACTTTGTGCTGATGTTTGCACTTCTATTTTCTTGAAAAACATTGGATCAAATGATGAAACCAATGAGTTTTAAAAAAAAACAATACCGTTATTCGTATATCTATGCTAATTGTTTCGGCTAGACAAAAATGATTTGAAATATATCAAAATGTATTTTTTTTATATCATCAATGCATCATAGAACCTGGTGCAGAGATGATAAAAACGATGGAGTCATCAATGTAGTGTTACTTAGTGTTGGATGTGATCTAAGGATCGTCAACCCACTATGGTATGATGTAGTATGATAAAATCACCAAATGACGGAATCCTCAAACGGACTGTAAATACAACGTGGTATCATGACGTCATAAAATGATTTTGAGATTTCTTTAAGATATGAGAATATATATATATATGTATATGTATATTTCGATTGATGTTCGAATTGTTGTAGAAGTCTATGCTATTTGATTTAGCTAGACGAATATTGAAAGATGTTCATGGAATTCAAGCGTTCTTTGTCAAACTATGCCAAACTAAATTGTTTTGGTACGGATTTAGATGTTGAAAAGCTGAGATGAACAACCCTTTTATAGGGGATTACGCGAAGGCGTTTAGATGTTTGTGCACAATACATTGTATGAAGGGCTGATCACCCTAAGAACGAGGAGTCCCTATAGTCTTATGACTGTTAAAGTTTAAGTTGAAAGATTACTTATAACTATGGACATACGCATATCGTTTAAATGTTTGTGCACAATGCATCGTACGAAGGGCTTAACACCCTAAGTAAGGGAGTCCCTATAGTCTAATGACTGTTAAGGTTTAAGTTGAAAGAGTACTTATAACCATGGACGTAGTTCAAGGTCTTATGACCCTCAGCATGATTTGGAATCTTTTAAATTCCTGTTATTCATATCGCTTCCCAATTATTGAGCAATTGCGGAAGATTCTTGTTATTCTAAAAGGTGAATGTGATATGGATGATATTCCTTAGAAAGAAGTAAGTCGTAGAAGGCGACATTGAAGGATGAATATATTAAATAAGCGAGAAAAGAAATTTTGAAGTGAGAAGGAGATGAGTTATCAAAGAATAATGTAAACCTTTTAATAGAAAAGTTTAATAATTATAGAAAGATCCTTAGAGAAAGAATTTGGTTGCAGAACCTAAATGAATAAATAGATATTAACGTAAAATCTATTTTGATAGATTGAATGAATAAAGATTAATAAATTAAATTTCGAAGACAAAATTCTTAGAAGGATGAGTGAATGCAATATCCCGAGTGTTTATGATAACGATCCTTAGAAAAAGAAATGAACGGGTCAAAGAATATGTAATACTCAAATATAATTGAGTCTAAGTAAAGGTTATGAAATAAAACTTATAAGAATTTATTATGAAGAATGGTGGGAGTAGGAGATATAAAACCTATATTAAGGTACTGTGTTGAAGTTATTCAACGAAGAGATTTGATAAAAAAAAACCCTGAGGAAGGTAGGGTTTCGGTGATTCTGAGGACGGAATCCTTATAAGGTGGGAAGAATGTAACAATCCAGAATTTTATTTATAATTTCAAATATTTATTGAATTAAATAAATATTTTTAATTGATGTGTTTGTTGTTTAGTATATATTTGTTGGGTTATTTATTTGTAAGTAAATAATTCATGAGTTATAGAAATTAACTTAATTAAGATAAAAGAGTGATGAATTAAATTTATGAGATAATACTCTAATTTAACTCAATAACTAAATTAGAGAGTTATTAAGAATTATATGGTTTATTATAATGTTATTTAATTTAATTTTTATAATTAAAGTGATTTGTTAATTTATTAAATAAAATTATAATTATAATGAAAATTATATTTTTATTATATTGGTTTATGTGGTAAATGGATTTAATAAATTGTTATTAGATTTAATTTAATTTGAATATGGGAATTTATTTAATTAAAGTGTGACCATAAACTATATTATAAGGGAGTTATTAAAATAAGTTAAGGGAGGTTAATTCAGTTTTTGCCAAACAAGGCTTAATGAATGTTAAGTCTTTATTTTTAAATCTGTTTTACCAAACAAGGTGTAAGATTTAATGGGTTAATTTTTAGTTAGTTAGCCAAACAAGCCTTATGGCTTTTGAGAAAAAAAAATGAAGTTAGTTAAAGTTATAATTATATTATATACTTAATACATATATTATTACTTATACGTTATAATCTATGTGCGTAAGATAGAAGGAACTCAGAAGAAGAAAAAGAAGAGAAGAAGAAAAGTTGGGTGAGAATTGGGAGAATTCTAGAGAGAACTTTGAGAAGAAGCTTGGAGGAATCAAGGAAGAAGAAGAAGGTCTCTCATCATCTAATCAAGTTTAAGAAGAATCAAAGGGCACGTGAAGTGCAAATAACTATAAGCTGTTAAACGTTTATTGGTAAACAACGATCAAGGTTCAATATTCAAGGTAAAGTTACGTGTTACTTGAAAGACATGAATCACATGTGATACTTGAAGATTTATACACTTTGGTTGTGTTATTATTATTTGAACCATGTTTAAGGTTCCGAATAATGTATTAATATTGAATTGTAATATTATTTTGCAATGCAAACTATTTTAGTGTTAAAAATGATTCTGAGATATTTAGATGTAAAGGTTGAAAGTTCTGGGAATGAGAATAGTTTTTAATAAAAAAATTTAATTGTAATAGAAAATTTTAATTATTCCCCAAAATTTAATGGTTATATTATCGTTTAATGATGTAAAATTAGAGGTTGATTATATTATTAACGACTGAAGTCGAGAATTGAGTTGTATGAATTTTGGGGACGTTACATAAATAATATGTGATTATAAATTATAAACTAAATTATTTATTAAAATAAATTAAAGGAGTTTAATTTGGTTTTTCCAAACAAGACTTAAATATATTAAGTCTTTATTTTAAAGGCTTTTTGCCAAATAAAGCCTTATGGCTTTTGGATTTTAAAATTTTTGAATTTTAAATAAAATAAATAAAACAATAAATATAATATATTTAAAACTATACGTTTATTAGTTTGTAACTGATACTATTTAGTATACCTATTATGGCTATATCAGTTTTTGTATTATTACACATATCAGTTGGTTATTGTTTAAGTCTGAGAATTTTGAGAATTAAGAGAGCCTGAGATAGAATCAAGAGAGAAAGTTCTGAGTCGTCAAGCTATTCTCAGCGATTAAAAAGGATTTTTTTTAACAAAAGGTATTTCTTAACACCTTGATATTATATATATGTATACATACATATATGGGTTTTTACGGCATAAGAATCTTATGTTTTTGTGAAGTTAATTTGTTGAATTGTGAATATATATAGTTGGTAATTGTGATTATACGTGTTTATTGTCGACGTCAGGATTTTTGAGTGTCCCTTTTCGTTACTTGTTCTTTGATGTTCTCATGTTAATGTGAGATTTGTTTGAAAAAATAAGTGAAAAAGGTCTGACATGTATAATGTCGACGATTTGACTTTAAGAGTCGCCAGTTGGTGTATTTAACTGGTTATACCAACGCAACCGAAAAAGGTTTGCACATTGACCCAATGATTTGACACTGCTAGACGGGTCTATGAAACCGAGATTCATTTTGGGTCCAGGGGCTTGATTATGCGGAGGGAAGGTGTTAGGCACCCCCTGACATCCGTGTTACCATGGTGACCGCCACTCTTCAAAGAAATTTTTATATGAATGTGTGTGTTTGTGTGTGTGTGGATCAATGTGCAGTTATTTAAAAGTAGTGCGAGGCCTCGTTCACACCTATATACAAAGGGTTTGAATTTATAGAAAAATTTAGTTTTAACCACGATATAACAATGACATTTTGTAAGAGAGGTTTTTTAAACCCTATGCTCAATAGGAATTGAGGCCTTTTCATACTTCCATTTTATTATTAAATGTTCGACTTGTTTGCTTTTATTTTCGAGATGTGAAACATTCTCGAGAAAATAATATACATCAGTGCCGAACTCCTCATTGGGATAACAGCCATCCATGGAAATTCAGACACTGTAAAATAATGTACAAGCTGCTTACAGCTGAAAAATGTCCATCATGGGAACCAAATCTAGATTCAGTAAACTGAACCTGTGATCACATGATTCCATACTGCAATTTGTATGGAAAGTAGTAGCGATTATATATATATATGTAAAAGTCAGAATATATATATAAACATAAAGCAACCACCACGAAGTAAACTCAAGCGGTACAAAATGTAAATAAAATATATATATATATAGTAAAGCAATCAATCGCCATCGTAAGTAAACTCCATATATATGTAATGTAAATAAAGTCAAAAGGCCAATGTAAAACTCCGTGCTTGATGTAAATGTATATATATATATATATAAGCAATTAAACGCTCAGCACCAAAGTCTAGGCTCAATCGAGGCATAACTTGATAATGTTAGTCCATATATAAAATATATACATATATAAGTATATATATACAGACAGAAATGAAAACCACGGACCGAAGTCCGGGCAAACGCACACAACACGACTCTCAATGTGTATAACAGTGTGTGCTAATAAGAGAAGAAGGCTTTATAGAATATAAGAAGGCTTACAGCGGGCTGCCAAAGTAGACTTCTATGACTTTAAATGGATAAACACTCAGCTCCCGCCGGATAAAAGATAGCAATATGTGAGCTAACTAGTGTTTAAAAATGAGTAAACACTCAAAAGATGTGTATGCAGAGTAAAATGGATGTGGCTTCTCGCTTTTTCCTCCTCTCTTCTTCTCAAATGGTCACCCCAAGGCTTGTATATATAGATTTGATGGCGGCGAGGTACACTGCTCGCGGCGAAGCAGCTTGTACACGCTTACCGGTCGTGAAGCATCCGAGCCTCGCGGGTCATGTCGTCTCGTAGTACGTGCACTCATGTACTGTAATGTCTGCTCGAACTTGCAGAACTTCAATCTGAGCATCCGAACGAGATATATCTAACCTTCTTCGGACCGATTGTATCGAGAGTTACGCAATGACATGGATTATAGGTTGTACGAAGTCAGGAAGAGGGGTCTATGCCCATGGTCTTCAAGCTTCAAATTTTATCCAAAGTACTGTCATACGTAATAGTCACTTGGGATTGTCAATCCTCGATTCTTGTGGGACATTGTTGGATGTATTTATGTATGAGATGTTGAGACGACGTGCCACTATCAAAGGAACAAGATGACGTTTGATTCCTCGCCGGGGTTATCGCTGGATTGAGTTGAAAGTAGACGTTGCTCAGGGTTACAACTGAGATTGCACTACATGTTGGTTTGTCGCGATATCATCTTGTTGAGATGGTAAGATGACATTGTGACTCCTTATCGCCGTTATCGCCAATTTAAACGGAAAGCTGATGTTGCTCAGGGTTACATATGAGATTGGACTGCTGCTTGTTTGTATGTCTCACTGTCATCTGTGGGTGTTCCTGTCTTCTCGTTTGTTAACTCCAGGTTTGAGGTGTGTGTGCCTCGACAGGATGTCTGGGGTTGAAGCTGATTGCATATGTTTGAAACAAGCATTTCTGGGGTTATCGCCAGAACTTTAATGGCATCTCTTGGGGCTATCACCAAGGATGGGGTTGCTACTCCCAGTGTTGTCTTTGGGACTGGAACTGAGAGTCGTGGTGTTATTGCCGAGATGTAATCGCCCTCTCCTGTTGTTATTCTGGGTCTTTTTGATCTGCATATCTCTGGTTATCTCCTAGATTGGAAATGACATTCTGTGTGTGTTCGAGGGTTTGAACCGATGTTCCTGGCTTGTGTTCCAAGTTGCAACCGAACTTCCTAGAGTATCCTAAATGAATGTAAGTCGCCTTCTAGGTTATCTCCAAAAGACGAATCTACCCTCCCCGCAATGTTAGTAATAGAGTATGTAAAAATTTCGAGTGTCTACAGATTCCCCTCTTTATCATATTCATGCAATGCAAGGCATGGATAGGATAAAAAATACTAGACACTTGAAATGCAAGCAAGATAAACATGATGCTATATGTAGCAATATGCTGTAAATGCATGTAGAATGCATGAATGATTGTCAGGTAATCCTGTTGGGATGACAATCAGTGATGGTTTGGACATACAATCCAAGTCTCACAGGATGTTGACGTTGGGGCTATCACCAAAGTCTTGAATCCTAGACACTGGCTTATATTCCATAGAGGTACCTCTTGTGTGTAAGAGATCTGTGGGGATAAAGCTTTTTCTGCTTGAGGATGTGTATAACATATTCCCTCACTCTCATTGGAGGTATCGCCAATAGCTTTGTTGTTATCGTGGTCACTCGATCTTTGCGCCGATGTGTGTATCACCGGATAAATTCCTGCTGGGTGTATTGCCAAGGCTGCTTGACCTTCATTGATGTATGTGTCAATGGTAGCATTGCGTTGTGACCCCCACCAGGGAAGATTATTTTGATGGGTTTACTTGCCATCGACTAACATGACGTCAAGGCTGCTTTGCCTTCATTGATGTGTGTGTCAATGGTTGCATTGCATTATAACCCCTGCCAGGGACATGCAGAAATTTGAAGGATGTGCGTTGTGACCCCCGCTAGGGATACGTAGATGTTGATAACTTTGTTGTAGAATTTCCCACCGGGAGTTTTAATATATCGTGGTTTTAGATTGTAACCCTAGGGAGGTTTAGGTCAACCACAGAATTGACGATCGCACCTTTGTGGGGTATCACGAGCATGATTTGTGAAAGTCGAGCTCATTGGTATAGTATACCCCGTATTCAAAGAATACCTTTGAGACGATGGGAGTTTAACTCGACGACGAGAAACCGGGATTTCAGGCTATTTCGCTCAATCGCGTAGCATTTTTATTCCTGATTTGGCCTTTTCAGCTTATGAGACCTCCTTTGCAACTCTAACTGGAGCGAGCCAGAGGTGTGGGGCCCATGGAGGGGTGCCACAGTGTACTGCGGAGAGCCGCAGTTAGCTCGCTGACCAACCGTGCTATTATGTATAGGTGGTTGGTTGCTTTCATAAGTCATTTTCAAGTTGCACAGCGAAGGAAATTCGAGAGCTCTTCTTGAGATCTGCTGAGTTCGGGCAACTTTCTACATATTCTGCCACCATACAAGCGTTCTTCACTGTCCTGGTAACACATACATGTATTTTTTCCAATTTCTATCCGTTGGAAAATGACTTATCGCATGAAATGCATTTAGACACATAGTAGTGAATATGCATGCTGATATGACATGATAGAAAATATTCAACATAGTAAATGTTAGTATTAAACCATACTAAACATAATGATGTGAAAAAATTTGACTTTTGAAATAGTCAAATTAGCCCCTTTTATTGTCATTTCTTATCCTATCTGAGGACAAATGAGTAAAGGTAGACAAGCAAAATAATCCTGGTAATTAGACTACACTTATGGATTTTTTACTGCAATGTATTAATGCATATAGGATGTTTATGACTATGTACAGGTGTGCTACTGAATGGCCACCTACTCATGCCTATGTGCATGTGGATAGTCCCATTTACAAAGGGGGCTATAGCAAAATTTTCCCAAAATGTAGGTATTGGGTAGTCATGAATTTTTAATTCTACTGTAGATGTATGTTAAAACAATGCATGCATGCATGTAATCATAGAATGCATTTTGAAAAGGCTCCAGGTAAGAAATTACCACACCCTTTCTAAGGTGATTTGGAGACTTGTTGTCCAGATATCATGGATTCGGATCAGCCGAGTAGTTCCCGCAGGACCACTTCTGGTGTACGGAGGAGGGCTTTTGAAGAGCCTCAGCGCCGTTCTGTTAGACAACCTCGTCGTTTGGTGGAGGTGGTGATACGTCCTATTCAGGTTGAAGTGCCGAATATTGAGGACGAGGAGGAAGATGCACCGATCGAGGTTCCTGCTCCTGCTGTACGTGTTCCCCGTATGGAATTACCAGGTATTCAAGTGGCAAACCCAGATCTTCTGGGTGACTTGAGTAGGCATCCTTCAGTATACCTGCACGCAAACGAGGTATGAAGTTAGGTCTTTAATCTTCCTTATTTCCTATTGATGAGGAGTCAAGGAGTCTAATGTTGATCTACATTTGATTCAGGTTCCCGGCTTCACACAGCCTCGAGGGAATTGGTTTAGCATCCACTCTATGTATCAAACCTTGTATGAAGATTATAGAGCGATTGTCCATGGCTGGGGATTCGGGAGGTTCTTCTCCATTCTACCCCGTCACGCCGTCCCCAGGGGTTACCTCGTGGCATTGTCTCGAAGGTGGTTCCACTAGCCTCTACCACTCCATTTGCTTTGGATCGCGTGAGGTGATGATGATGCCGATGGATTGGCGGTTTATCATAGGTATGGAGTTTGGAGGGGAGATGGTGCCTTGCACGTCGGATATTACCCCTACTGCCATCAGATCCTTGTTGGGAGTTCCGGCGGAAGCGCTCAAGGGCAGGACTGTTCATACAGGTCCTTTGAGCGTAGATGTTATGAGCGGGCTGTTGAGTGAGCCCATACCCGATGATGTGAGAGTCAGGGATCGCATTCTCCTGCGATTGTTCCTGATGATTATTAGGGGCTACTTCATAGTAGATAACTCTTCTACGGTGTCCTTCGCTTTGATTAGTGCCACTTGACACGTGGACTGTATAGGAGAGTATGATTGGGGTTCCTACAACTTTGCCTACTTCCTCAGGGGAATGCGCATGCGATCGAAGGGCTTGACTGAGGCGTGGTTAGGATTCTACCCATTTCTGCTGGTGAGTGTTTCTCTTGTCTTTTCCCATGTATAGGTTAAGAGTGTTGTTCGACCGACAGAGAGATGTTTGCCTTTGTGTTGGCGCTTTGGGGCCTATGAGAGGCTTCCTTTGTTTGCAGGCCCATGTGAGCATGTTAGGTTTAGATACCTATGCACGAGGACTCGAGATGGCATCATTCCATACCGCGCGAGGTCCCCGCTCATTGAGGGTTTCATTCATTATCGCCACACCGGAGCTATTGACAAATTGATGATGTCATCACATGGAGTCCCTACTCTGGAGAGCATTTGGGAGTTGGTTTTGAGGATGGGTACCCGACTGGAGTAGAGTACGCCATTTCCACCCGCAGGATTCCTCTCTTTATAAATGGAGGATGGGACCTCTATTTAGGAGAGCGTGCTATTAGGAGCACTACAGGAGAGATTCGTATGTCGATCTTGACTCCTGCCAGATGTTATTGGCCTATTTTGTAGTCACCCATCATTGACATCCCATTGATGGGGATTGATCGCTTTACATTGTCAGAGGGCCCCTGTTCTCAGGAGATGTTCCAGCATTGGTGGATCCCTCGTACTATTGGAGCTCAGACCCGTGCCACACAGTTTATGGGGGATATGGTTCCAGGATTCGTGATGATGACGGATTGGCTAGCCTGTGTCAAAGATCCGACTCATGTGACAAAGATTGGCAGATTAACTCGGCCGCTGAACCGGTCATATCTTTTTATTCAGCATTTGGGCAGAGATCTTGCAGAGGTAGATACTTTTGATCCTTCCAGCATTGGCGCTGGTCCCTCAGGTGACCCATATGGTTTTACCGGCATAGATCCTCCTTTGTATCGGGCTAACATCCCTGTAGATAGAGATCCAATGACTCAGGAGGAGTTACATCAGGTGGACAGAATCGATGATGTAGACATCGACACTCTTGACTTTTTCTGATGTATTTCTCACTATCTCTTTTGATAGGCCTCTTTTTAGTCATGTTGGTAGCTTCACCCCATTCTCCTATATCTTTTGATAGGCCTCATGTATATGTTGGGTAGCTTCACCCCATTTCCTATATTTTAGCCGCATCATGATGTATTAGATGATGATATACTTAGGAATGTATATACGCTTATTCCATTCCCTATATCATATTGCCATCTATCAGATCATGCATGTTATTATGTTATGCATGTGTATGTATGTCTAGAGATATTCAAAGATTGACCTGGATGGTCTTATGACACGGCCCGCATGCAGATGTCTTCTTCGATAGTTAGTCAGATTGATCATACCCCACCATTTGTGGTGGTAGTCGTATCGCGCATGGTATGATAGTATATCACCATCGATATGGTGATCGTAGATGATTTGCTACGAGATACTATGACCTGTTGATGTTTCAGTTCCCATAGGATTTATAGAGGGTATGCTAGAGCACTGGGTATCGGAGAGGCAGGTTTTCCGATTTGGGACCCAGGAGTTGACTCCTACTTTGGAGGAGTATACACGGTTGACGATGCTGCCGCTGGACAGACCTTGCGTGCATATGTCTATTGGAGACATGAGAAAATAGTTCATGACCCTCACCGGATTGAGACGTAGAGTGGTCTAGGATGAGATTACATCCGACCACGTGATATCCCAACATTTCCTGTTTGACAAGTTTGGCTCTGAGGATAGCTATGCATGGCATTCCGGGGATTTCACCACATCAGAGGATCATTGGCGTTCAGCCAGAATAGATGTACTGCTTCTATGCGTATTATCATACGTCTTCATGCCGCGGTACATGGATGAGCTGGATATCAGCGTCATTATAGCAGTGAAAGCTCTCAGGGAGGGTCGTACCATTGTACCGATGATTATCGCAGAGGCACTGAGGTCAGCTACATACTACTGTACTTTTCTGGAAGGAGTGTTTACAGGTAGCTCGATCATGCTGTACATGTGGTTTATGTCACACTTGACACCGATTGGCACATTTAGTTGGTAGCGGTTTTGTTTCACCCATGATATAGCCATGTCATACTCCTTTCAGCCTGCGGAGTGTACAGATGCTACATCGTGGTCAGTTTTTCTGGTAGGGATTAGGGATCCGTTTGCCATATTGCCGTGTTCAGGGCTTAGTTCACCCTACAACTTCATTACTCATGCTCCGGGCATGGATTATCTCCCTCTGGCTGGACTGAGAGGCATGATCATTTACTACCCATTGGCCATGATGTGTCAGTTTGACCAGTTTCAGGATTTTCATCCGTATGAGGGGGCAGTGAGTCAGTGCTTCACGTCACACCGTTTATCAGCGGAGGACAGAACCAAGTTGTTGTTAGGTTTGTAATATTCATAACGCAATCAAATTGCATAAAAAGTGCGGAAGCGTGTAAAATCAGAGTTTAAAAAATTTACAAACCATATACCCGGATCATCCTTTATGCATAACTATTAATTAAACGAAAAGATAAAGAATAAAATCATACCCTTGAAGATCGAGCTTCCTCAGGTACAAGTTCACCTCCAATCCTTTTCGCGTTCAACTTGAATCCACCGGGTTTGGTTCCTTCCTTTGATCAACGTTAGCCACCCAAATGTTTGGCCTCTAGAGGTGATCCACCAAGGAAGAATAAAATTCAAGAAGAAGGGGTGGTTGGCTAAACCCTAGTTTTTCTATCTCTATAGAAAGGGTGTACTCTCCCAACAATTGGAATTATTACGTATGTTGAAAAATCAACAACCCATCCCACCCATAATAAGACTCCTCTTATTTATAGATGTGGGCAACCCACCTTAACAATTAAGGAATTGGGTTTTAATTAATTAATTAAATTCTTTTAATTAATTAATCTCCCTAATCTTATTAGGGATAATTAATTAAACTCCTTTAACTAATTTTCCTTCCTAATCCAATTAGGAATATTTGAGAGTACTTATATTAAATTAATTCCTAAACTCTTTTAGAAATTAAAATAATAATAATTGTAATAATATTAATAAGACTCCTCTTATTAATTTATATTTAATATTTCTAAAATATTAAATAATAATATTAAGCTATTTAATTTATTCTATCACCATAGATTAAATTAAATATACTTAACATATTATTACGATTATGCCATTAACTTCTTAAATAATTATTCTTCCTTTTATGGTGTGACCCTTTAGGTTCTCCATATTAAACCTATTATGAATAAATCAATTAGAACAATTCTAATCTTATTTAAATAAATAAATTAAACAATTAATTTATTTAAATAATATTTATTCTACAATAGGATAAGCCTCCCCAATGATTAACGACTTTTCCGTATAATATAGATTTCAACATTAATCATAAAAGAACCTTTGAGTAAATAGTTACCGTGATAATTCAATCCTTCCACCATACAATGTCCCAATTAAATATAAGACATGGAATTACTTTGTCAAGTCTTATTTTATTTAATTATATGTATTTCGACTCTTAAATGCACAACTCCAAATAATGCAAATTAGAAACTCCTTTCTAATTTCATTCTCGCTTTTACCAAGGACTACCGGGTTGTCATTTATCGAATCACATAGACATTTCTCTTTTTTATTAGAAGTGGTAGATTCTTTATCGATCATACATTATCTCCATGTACAACTTATTATACCCAAGCATACCTTTTGATATACCCTAAGGGTCTTAAGGAATAAGTCAAAGTATAACTCATCATACACAAGATACTATGATGATCTCAAGTCCAAGGATCACTTGTACTACTATCACTACAGAATTCCTATCGACAGCAAATAAAACTCCATTAGGTATTCCTTAGCGAGCCAATGCTCAAAGAACTTATTCTCTAATAAGCACCTACATACTTGCTTTAGTGTCTCCACACAAATGATCATGAGATCAATCATCCTCATCCAACGAAAGCAAGTTAACGATGTACCAATCTATCCTGATTCACTAATCCCCAATTTAGTAATCCAACGATTGGGAACTATTTTAGTTTTAAGCTTTCTAAGAATTTAGATCTCATTAGAATGATCATCATCATTATTCTAAAAGCATTGCTTAAAACTATGGGTTTATCACATATTATAAAACAAAGATCATGTAGATAATTAAAAGCCTTTAATAAATTAATACTTTTTATTAATAAATGAATAAGATTGTTACAAAGTATATGCTTTATCATCAAACATGATCGGCTTGTGTGCATACTACTTTCAATCTCCCACTTGCACTAAAGCCAATCGTCATGGTAACTCATACTCTTCTTCTCTAAGTGACGATTATCCCACCGTTGATAAGCTTTAGTTAAATGGATATGTAATGTTGTTCATGAGAGTCCACTATCTCTATAGTGATTTCCCATCTTTCAATGATTCTAATAATCAAATGAAAGTGCCACAACACATGTTTAGATCCAAGATGAGATTTAGAACTATTCCTAGTTCTCAGAATGAACTTTTAATCCAAACAATCAACTTGCAGCTTCATTTATAGCTATATATTTTGTCTTTATCACTAAACCAGCAACTCTTTGCAGTTCGGAACCTTTCCTATTCACTGCACCACCGTTCAAGGTAACACTTTACCTTAAAGTTGATTTTCTGTCATCTTGGTCTGTCTGAAAAATTTGAGTCTGTTAAGCCCTCTAGTTTTAATTCAGACCCACCATGTATGCTCACATCCTTAGTGCCGGTTAAGCATTTTAAGATGTTTTTCACTGACTCACGTTGAACTTCTCCGATTATGACCGATCAACATCGTGTCTCGTATATTTCATTGCATACATGATAGTTACTCATGCGATCTCTTTTTTGAGTCTGTGGGGACTATTAAGAGATACACTCCATAGCTCATCGACATGAGACATCTCTTGAGTTTGCCATGCTAAACGACTTTAGCATCAAATGAATATACGCCTCGGGTTAAGTCGAGCATCCTCCTTAAATCTATCTATATAGATTTTATCCCCAATTAAGATACTCTTCCCAAACCATTCATGGAGGAATGTTTAGACAACTTTATCTTTACTCGATTGTAGAATTGGTATGTAATTCCTCATCCGTAGTATATCAACATATAATACTAGAAATTTCACGACGCTCCCATTGACCCTTTTGTACACACTAGAAGTCTTACCTCATCGAATGTAACTGGATCATCATCTTCTATGATGTGTACCTCATCATCATCATCCATGATGAATCCATACCTCCTAGGTATCTTCGGTACTATTCCAGATTTACGATTCGGTTGTGGTACAATAGGTCTATCTACAGGTTCCTCTTATTTGACTTATAGTGTTTTGTGGTTCTTGAACTCTTCAAGATCTATTATCCTCCCACTAGCCCTTTCAATGATAAACACCTTTATCTTAGAAGGCAAATGTGTTTCGCAACAAACACCTTTTGCTAAGTAGGATTATAGAACATATACCCTAAACTTACTTTAGGATGTCCCACAAATCTACACTTGTCAAATCTTGTCCCAAGCTTATCTTTTGAAACCTTTTCACATAAGTTGGACAACCCCTTATCTTAACATACTTAAGATTAGGAATCCTCCCTGTCCATAACTTTTATGGAGTCTTGGGGCCGGATTTTGAGGTTACCATTTTCGTAGATATGCAGCCATTTCTAGGATATGATCCTAGAAGGATACTGGAATGTCGGTAAAATCATTATGGACCGCACCATGTCCAACAAGGTACGTTTTTTTATTCAGATGCATCAATCAATTATTGCGTATCAGGATGTGTCCATTATGAGAAAAACCATTTGAGATGATCTAGAAACTTATCAAGACAAGTATTTATTCCTTGATCTAATCAAAGAATCTTAATACATTGTCAATTTGTTTCACTTCTGAATTCTTTGAACCTTTCAAATAATTCATACTTGTATTTCAACAAATACATACATTCAACTCTTTGAATGATCATCTCCTTTTCTTATACTAGTTTGTTCAATTTACAAAATAATTTTTCACGTAAGTCAAGTATATAAAATCCATTAAGTAATATTCCAGCTTCTATACAAAACATTATTATTATAAATAGAACAACAATTGTTCTTAATTATAATACCAAAGTTTTCATTGTCCAACAATAAAATGGAAATAATATTTTAACAAGAACTGAAATACAATAACAACTTATTTACTTAATAGATTTGCCCGTAGGCATTGCTAAACTATAAGTTTCTATAGCTAATGCAGCAACCTTTGCTTCATTTTCAACACATAGGATTACTTATCTTTTGTTTAACTTTCTACTTCTACTTGGTCCCTTCATAAATCTATATTTATGATAACCAAAGCTCAGATCCAATACCCAAGTAGAACCTCGACTTAAAGAAAATTTTATTTTAAATCATGAACAAATTTGTATTTATAACCTAAACTTCACTAAGCTTCTTTGGTTAGCCTCTCGCAAGATGCTTCTCATGCTTTCTTTCCAAAGGTCCAAAGCTTATTGCAAAGGAAGCAAACTCCTTTGCTATCCATATCGGTTTTTGTTCTTATTATCCTTTGTTTATGCCTTTCTATATACCTTCTTTGAATCGTTCTTCTTTTCGTAAGATCCTTTGGCCCCTACCAAGAAGACTTGATCTTTCTTGGTTGAAAGTGACTCTCATCATTTTTCAACATGTTAAGCAAATCAAAGAAAGTCGATATCTAGCTTGTTCATATAAAAATTCACAACAATTGTGAAAGGAGTCCGGAGTGAGTGCAAGATCAAATCTTGGTTCAACTCTCCATCCATGACAAAACCTCGTTGTCCTAATTGATCAATCAAATTGATTATGTTAAGAACTTTTATCTGCATATATAGTGCCATCGGCCATTCTAGATCGGAAGAGCTCCTTAGATATCTCGATATCTATCACCCCTACTTTCCTCACCATTAACTACTTGATGTGCAAGAATATAGTAGAAGCATCCATAGTTTCATGCCGACGCCAAGCTCATTATTCATAGATGCGAGCATGATGCATCGAGCCAATCAGTGCATCATCTTGCCACTTTCTAAAAGTAGCAATCTCTTCCTCGAGAGGCATTGTTCGCAACTATTGCGGTGGATAGGCGATATTAAGACATAAGATAGCTTTTCACTATGAGAACTATTCTCAAATTCCTTAACCAATCCGCTTAATTCGGCCCCGATTAATTTAGCATCTAATATGCTCACGCAAAGGATAGTAATTTTAGACATTGTAAAATTCTCAGTAAATGAATTTGTAATTAACAACATTTTAACATACATTCTTTTATTAATTACCAAAATAAATTAGGTCTTGTTTTAAATTGGTATCTCCCACTATTTTCTTCAAACTATATTACCCTCACTTATATAGTTCGGCAAAATCTAATTAAAGATTAGCTAGTGAGAATAAGGATCCCATTTCAAATGTATATAGCCTTGTGGTGACACAAACAAACTATATATAAATAAATAGGTAGACAACTTTTGTCAATTACATCAACTATGCAACTCCTTGTATTTTGCCTCTTAGATTATTTTGATCAAGTTGTGCCACATCCTAATCAAAATTATCCAAGTTAAGTCCAACCTAGCACTCCATATATTCAAAAAAAAAAATATCATCCTTGTGGTGACACAACAAAACAATATTGTTCAATTTTCTTTATAAGCATCAAATGTGATAAATTAACATCTTAAATACTTAATACTTGCCTTGTGGTGACACAACAAACTCATATTAAATATTTAATACTCTATTAATTTTATCATGCTAGAAGGCTTACGCTAGATATTCCAAATATCTTTGAACGCTTAGGACTTAATATAAAAAATGAGGGATTTATTATTAAATTTGTCTCATCTTGTTTAGCTGCATTTATATATATATATAAAATACGCATTATATTAATGAACATGCTAAGCATGTTTGCATAATATATAATATATATATAGTATAAGCATGCACATATAGAATACTATATTCTACTCCTGATTGATTATGGACTTTTATTCTAGTTTGGTTCACTAGAGCCACCAAGTGAACCAAAAGGTCAAACCCTAGGGGTGCAAGAATTAATATTTAAATATAACTATTACATTTAAACCCTGGACTCCATTACAAACGGGTCTTCAAGCGCCTCCTTGCTCCTTGATCTCCAATTTTTCAAAATTAATTCTAACTATTCCTATTACAAAACTATTTTAAAATAAATAGAAACCTTGATCGCAGCCATCAAGGGAAGTACATAGGAGAGATAGAATTTACATTAAGAAAAAAATAGAGAAGACGAGGTACGCAGTAACCCCATTTAATAAAACCCATACATTCATGCATCCAACTAAAATAAATCCAATCGCATCGGTCAATAGTCCATAATCAATCCCATTTATTATCATACACATCACCATACGCATCAATAAATAACATTCATCTCATGAATAATAAACATTTAATATATATATTGATATCATTTAATGGGCAAATTTAGTTAGTATAAAATCTATTTTTGAATCAAAATAAACTCCTTTATTTTAATCCAAATTTAAATCAAAATAAAACTATTTTATTTTAATTTATCCAATTTTGAATAAAATAAACTATTTTATTTTAATCAAAATCTTTAATCAAAATAAACTCCTTTATTTTAATTAATTATGGAATCTAATTCCATGTAATAAAAAAATCTTTAATTAAAATAAACTCTTTATTTTAATTAATTATGGAATCCAATTCCATGTAAAAAAAAAAAATATTAAAGGAAACACGGATATTCTTTTCCTATTCACAAATAAACTCCTTTATTTTGAATAATATGAAATCTTATTCCATATTTAAATAAACTCCTTTATTTAAGGAAACTAGATTCTCTTTCCTATTCACAAATAAACTCTTTTATTTTGAATAATATGAAATCTTATTTCATATCTAAACAAACTCCTTTATTTAAGGAAAGATGGATTTACTTCCTTTCATAAATAAACTCCTTTATTTTAGAAAAATAAAATCCAATTTCAACTCCAATTAGTTAGCATAAAATTAAATTTTAAAATTAAAATAAACCCTTTTATTTTAAGATTAAAATAAACCTTTTATTTTAAAATTAAAATAAACTTTTATTTTAAGATTAAAATAATTATATATATATACTATATAATCCTTTTCCGTGCGGCAATTGAAGTCCAACAATTCCAACTTGAAATCCTGTTATATCACCTAATTTTCTCGTGATCCGTGCATCCTATTAACATTAACCGTGGCCTTAAATCCTTATAAACCGTACATGCCTTGCCGAATTTTTAAAATCGTGAGTCAGGTTTATATATATATATATATATATATATATATATATATATATATAAATTATTCCGTGCTCCCTTGAACAAAAACCGGCAACTTATTCCTTTTTTTTTTTAAGCACATGGCTGGTTCTCTTTTTAGAAATGACTCATGTATCCTTTTTAAAAAAAAACTTTGGAATATTTCGCATAATTTTTCATGCATAAAGCGCACGGAATTCAAGGTTAACAGGATTACATGATTTCGGTTAATTAATTATAAGGATTGCCTTGATTTACGTAAGGCTTTTCTTTCCTTTTTTTTTTTTCATTTTTTACGCTTTTTTTTTTTTTTTATTTAATAAATTTTATATAATAAAATTATGCCCAATTAAATTGTTCAAAACACATATCAATATACATATCAAATCTGAACAATTAATAATTCGCATAAAGGTTTGGCTCTGATGCCACTGTTAGGTTTGTAATATTCATAACGCAATCAAATTGCATAAAAAGTGCGGAAGCGTGTAAAATCAGAGTTTAAAAAATTTACAAACCATATACCCGGATCATCCTTTATGCATAACTATTAATTAAACGAAAAGATAAAGAATAAAATCATACCCTTGAAGATCGAGCTTCCTCGTGTACAAGTTCACCTCCAATCCTTTTCGCTCAACTTGAATCCACCGGCTTTGGTTCCTTCCTTTGATCAACGTTAGCCACCCATGTGTTTGGCCTCTGAGGTGATCCACCAAGGAAGAATAAAATTCAAGAAGAAGGGTGGTTGGCTAAACCCTAGTTTTTCTATCTCTATAGAAAGGCATACTCTCCCACAATTGGAATTATTACGTATGTTGAAAAAAATCAACAACCCATCCCACCCATAATAAGACTCCTCTTATTTATAGATGTGGGCAACCCACCTTAACAATTAAGGAATTGGGTTTTAATTAATTAATTAAATTCTTTTAATTAATTAATCTCCCTAATCTTATTAGGATAATTAATTAAACTCCTTTAACTAATTTTCCTTCCTAATCCAATTAGGAATATTTGAGAGTACTTATATTAAATTAATTCCTAAACTCTTTTAGAAATTAAAATAATAATAATTGTAATAATATTAATAAGACTCTCTTATTAATTTATATTTAATATTTCTAAAATATTAAATAATAATATTAAGCTATTTAATTTATTCTATCACCATAGATTAAATTAAATATACTTAACATATTATTACGATTATGCCATTAACTTCTTAAATAATTATTCTTCCTTTTATGGTGTGACCCTTTAGGTTCTCCATATTAAACCTATTGTGAATAAATCAATTAGAACAATTCTAATCTTATTTAAATAAATAAATTAAACAATTAATTTATTTAAATAATATTTATTCTACAATAGGATAAGCCTCCCTAATGATTAACGACTTTCCGTATAATATAGATTTCAACATTAATCATAAAAGAACCTTTGAGTAAATAGTTACCGTACAATTCAATCCTTCCACCATACAATGTCCCAATTAAATATAAGACATGGAATTATCACAAGTCTTATTTTATTTAATTATATGTATTTCGACTCTTAAATGCACAACTCCAAATAATGCAAATTAGAAACTCCTTTCTAATTTCATTCTGCCTTGGCCAAGGACTACTGGGTTGTCATTTATCGAATCACATAGGACATTTCTCTTCTTTTATTAGAAGTGGTAGATTCTTTATTGATCATACATTATCTCCATGTACAACTTATTATACCCAAGCATACCTTTTGATATACCCTAAGGGTCTTAAGGAATAAGTCAAAGTATAACTCATCATACACAAGATACTATGATGATCTCAAGTCCAAGGATCACTTGACTACTATCACTACAGAATTCCTATCGACAGCAAATAAAACTCCATTAGGTATTCCTTAGCGAGCCAATGCTCAAAGAACTTATTCTCTAATAAGCACCTACATACTTGCTTTAGTGTCTACACAAATGATCATGAGATCAATCATCCTCATCCAATGAGCAAGTTAACGATGTATGTACAATCTATCCCATTCACTAATCCCCAATTTAGTAATCCAACGATTGGGAACTATTTTAGTTTTAAGCTTTCTAAGACTTTAGATCTCATTAGAATGATCATCATCATTATTCTAAAAGCATTGCTTAAAACTATGGGTTTATCACATATTATAAAACAAAGATCATGTAGATAATTAAAAGCCTTTAATAAATTAATACTTTTTATTAATAAATGAATAAGATTGTTACAAAGTATATGCTTTATCATCAAACATGATTGGCTTGTGTGCATACTACTTTCACAGGTTGTATGCTGTTGGGATCGATGAGTTGGCCATATTGAGTTTTCTATCACCATCCAGTTCATGTTTCGCAGGAGTATTACGTTCATGGATGGATGATTACTAGATCGATCGATTTTAATCCGATGAGGGGCAAAGGAGTCAGTCGATGAAGATATCATCAAGATAGGGATTGATTCTCGACGATGAGGAGCCCATATATTCTGAGAGGAGGACAGTTATTCCCATCGATGATTTGAGCCTATGTAGGAGGCCGTTATTCCCAATCATGATTTGACATCAGCAACATTTGTAATGGATTCTCCCACCCTAAGTGCCAATGTTACTCAGTATTCGACACAACATTTGGAGCAGATCTTACATCTGATGACCTATGATAGAGATCAAGCTAGGGTCGTGATGTTGATAGCTCTTGATGAGAGAGATACTACTCTGTTAGAGAGGGATGAGGCTAGATCAGCCAGGGATACATTGATTGCGGAGTGGGAAGCCGCCTTATCTGCTAGGGATGTGGCCATTGCGCATGCACTCTTGAGGAGATCCCGATGATCGCCGGTCCTTGCCGACGAAAGTGCTTACATTGATGAGCATTATGCCACCATGCAGTTAGTCTCTGATCTGCTAGCTCATGTAGATACCCTTGGGAAGGAGCTTCCAGTGCTACCTCCATCTCTAGAGAGGGATGCTATGTTAGATCTGATAGTCCGCAACACACAGATCTGTAGATAGCTTTATATTTTCTTGCACAGACTAGCTTAGCCATTTTGTCATGTACATCACAGATGTATATATATCAAACAGTATTATATATGACAGGGAAATATAGTTTGATTCACTTCCCTTTTAGTTATGCCTTGATACTTGCTTGATATTTGTCTGTTTCTTCAGGGCCTTGTGATCTTGATGCATTCTGAACTTATCCTTGATAGATGGACATTGAGACGTCTCAAGATCTCTCAGAACGGATCATTGATTTCTGTAAATCCCTACCATCTTTGGTGTCTTGGGACTGGTATCTGTATGAAGAAATGGAGAGGAGGGTAGTTTCATCCTCTCTGAGATTGACCGCACCACAGATGGTCGCCAGTACTTCTATTTGTGAGAAGCCTAGTTAATTCCATCTATTATGGGTTGGTATTTCTCTTCGAGGTATGATCACAGCTTAGATGGTCACCGAATCTTCTATTTGTGAGAAGAGGTTGGATAATTCCATCCCTTTGATCTGAAATTGATGAAATGGGGCGAATTGAAGGTAGATCCCAATACCGTGTGAGAAGTATGTTTTTCTGGTAGGGGTTAGATTGCACCATGAATGGCTGCCTACGTACTCCTATTGAAGAAGAGATCAAGTCTGCGTAGTTCGAACCTGGTGTAAGAGGTTTAACGCTGAATGCGGAAGGCAGATGGGTGTAGAAGTATTTTTGTTATTTTTGTTGTTTTGTAGAGAAAGGGCAGAAATGTTTTTGTTGTTTTTCTTTATTGTGACCGGGCCATAGAGAATATGGTTGCCTACGTACCCCCGGGTATCAGGGAGATCAGGTTGATGTAGTTCGCCCCTCAGGACGAATTGAAGGCGAAGAGAAGTGTGAATCCCTACGGGGAGAAGAAAGTTTGATCCCATAATGTGGACAAACTACAGGTGTGAAAAAGTTTGATCCCGTCCTCAGGATAAACTGCAAGCATAGAAAAGTTTAATCCCATCTCTTCGTGGATAAACTACATCGTATAAAAGTTTAATCCGCTTTCGTGATAAACTGCAGTATAGAAAAGTTTAATCCCGTCTTCAGGATAAACTACAACTGTAGAAAAGTTTAATCCCATCTTCAGGATAAACTGCAAGTGTGAAAGGTTTAATCCCGTCTTCAGGATAACCAAAATTGTGAAAGGTTTGAAATTAAGTGATACCAGGCTGCTGGTTTGAAGTGAATGTTTCCCTGAGGGGCAGAAGAGTATTCAAAAAGAAAAGGGTTCAAAACCAGAATGACTGTTAATTTGATGATCAAAACCAGGATGTTTGTTTGATGGTAACTTCAGACATAGTACCGTTTCACGGTGTCCGAGTTCATAAGCTGTGGAAATTCATCGCCATCCATTTCCTGCAATCTGAGAGCACCTCCTGTCAATACTTCCTTGACAACAAATTGGCCTTCCCAGTTAGGAGCTAATTTTCCCTTAGATTGATCTTGGTTGTCAATGATCTTCTTCAATACCAAGTCATGTTGTTTGAACTGCCGTAGTCAGACTTTTCTATTATAGGACCGTGTGATCCTTTGCTGATATAACTGACCATTGAAGATAGCTGCGGATCATCTTTCGTCTATTAGAGATAATTGGTGATACCTATCTTGTACCCCTTGGTCTTCATCCAACTAAGCATCCATCAATACTCTGAGGGATTCCATTTCCACTTCTATAGGGAGCACTGTTTCCATCCCATAAACTAGTGAGTAGGGGGTTGCCCCAGTGGAAGCACACATAGAAGTTCTGTATGCTAATAATGTCAGAGGCAAGAGGTCAGACCATCCTTTATGATTGGCGGATATTTTCTGTATGATCTTTTTGATGTTTTTATTAGCCGCTTCAACAGCGCCATTCATCTTTGGACGGTAGATGACGGAGTTGAGATGTTTGATGTGGAATTTTCTGCATAACTCCTCCATCATTTTGTTGTTGAGGTTCTTAGCATTATCTGTCACAATGACCTCTGGTTGTCCATATCGACAGATGACATTGTTTCTGATGAAAACAATGATAACTTCTTTAGTAACCCTGGGGAAGGATGTTGCTTCTACCCATTTGGTGAAGTAGTCGATCATGGTGAATATGAATCGATGTCCATTACTGGCTTTGGGCTCGATGGGCCCGATCACGTCCGTTCCCCACATTGAGAAGGGCCATGGTGAACTCATATCAGGAGTTCCTTTGAGGGGCGTGGATAACATTCCCATGAATCTGCATCGATAGCACCTCTTGATGTGATCATCACAAATACTTTGAGTGTAAGCCAATAATGCCCTGCTCTGAGGATCTTCTTGACAAGTTGGGGTCCGCTCATGTGAGGGCCACATACTCCACCATGGATCTCATCTATGAGTCTCTGAGCTTGGTCTTTATCAAGACATCTGAGGAGACCTAATCCTGCATCTCTTCTGTAGAGTGCATCTCCGCTAAGGTAGAATTTCATAGCAAGTCGATGAATCCGCCTCTTCTCAGTTAGGCTCACCTCAGGGGTTGTAGATCCATCTCGTAGATACTCCTTGATTTGCTGATACCAAGGGTTGTGGATGGGAGGTAGCTCATCTGACACTTCTCCAATGTAATTCCCATAGACTGGGGCTTTTTGCAGAGCAAATGTGATGTTTGGCATGTTTTCCTTGTCAGGTATGTAAACAAAGGAGGCTAACGTTGCTAATGCATCTGCAAAATAATTCCTATTATGAGGAATGTGTAGAAAGGAGATTTCTTCGAACTCCAAAGCCATCTGTAAAACTTGCCGATGGTAAGGCAGTAAATGTAATTCTTTGGTTTGATAGACTCCTGTGGATTGCTTGATTACCAATTCGGAATCCCCAAAGATAGTAAACCGCCTGATGCCCATTAAACGGGCAATTTTTAGCCCCATGATACAGCCTTTATACTCAGCTGTGTTGTTGGTGCTGACAAACTGTAATTTGATGGCGACGGGATACTACTCCCCCGTACCGGATATTAAAACTGCTCAAGCTCCAGAGCCTTCTGAATTAACAGCTCCATCAAAATACATTCTCCACATATGGCATGTATCGTACTGATGTTGTAGCTGAATTGTCATTACTCCTTCATCAGGAAAGTATGTTTCTAAGGGTTTGTAATCCCCTGTAGGTGCGGCGGCCAGTTGATCCACAATTCCTTGACCTTTGACAGACTTTTGCATCACATGTATTTATGTCAAATTGTCATAGGATCAACCGCCATCCGATAAATCGACAATTCAGTATGGGCTTACTGAATACATACTTGAGAGGATCCATTCAGGATATGAGATGGGTTGTGCGACCATGGAGGTAATGCTGTAACCTCATGGAAGCCCATGCTAAAGCACAACAAGTCTTCTCAATCATAGTGTACTTGTGTTCACTGATGCTGAATCTTTTGCTGAGGTAATAGATAGCTCATTCTTTGCCTCTATTATCTTTTTGCCCCAGCATGCAGCCCATGGCATTGTCATTTATTAACAGGTACATGAACATGGGAACATCATCCTTGGGTGGTGCCAAAATAGGAGTGTTAATCAGTTGCTCTTTGATTGTGAGGAAGGCTTTCTAACACTCATCATTCCATTTCATGGAGGAGTTCTTCCTTAACAACTTGAAGATTGGCTCACAGGTTGCTGTGAGTTGAGAAATGAATCTGCTAATGAAGTTGATCCTTCCCAAAAATCCCCGTATTTCCTTCTTTGTTTGAGGAACGGGCATTTCCTTGATGGCCTGAATTTTTGTAGGATCCAGTTCAATCCCTTTGTTGCTGACTATGAAACCTAGCAACTTGTCTGAATTAACACCAAAGGCGCACTTGGCGGGATTCAACTTCAAGTTGTACTTACGCTACCTGTTGAAAAGTTTTATGAGATGGTCTAAGTGGTCATCCTCCTTTCGGGATTTGACCATGATGTTATCTACGTAGATCTCTATCTCCTTGTGCATTAAATCGTGGAAAAGAGCCATCATAGCTCGCTGATAGGTTGCCCCGGCGTTGATGAGGCTGAATGACAACCGTCTGTAGCAAAAGGTTCCCCAAGGTGTGATGAAAGCACTTTTCTCACGATCTTCCTCAATGACCATAATTTGATTACCCGCAGCAATCAAGCAAGGAGTACATGCCAGAGAGTACATACAGGAATGTGGATAAATGGCACGGGAAAGCTATCGTTAAGGCAAACTTTGTTCAAATTCCGATAATCCACGCAGACTCGCACCTTTCCTCCTAGTTTAGGCATGTGAACAATGTTTGATATCCACTTCAGATATGAAGACACCATGATGATGCCAGCTTAAAATTGTTTCACAATTTCTTCTTTAACCTTTAAACTCCACTCAGGTTTCAATTGCCTGAGTTTTTTCCTAACTGGCTTGAATCCTTCTTTAATGGGAAGGCGATGAAGAACAATGTTAGTGGACAAACCCACCATGTCTTCATGAGACCATGCAAACACATCCTGAAATTGGGTTAACAGTGCAACCATGTCATTCTGTTAATTTGTGGTAAGGTCTGAACCAATCGAGATTGAAAGGAGTGGTTTGATCAAGATTGGGTTTGGGTTTATCTATGACCCATTCCTTAATCTCTTGAGGTTTCTCAATGTCCTCTTGGATGTCCATCAAGTCTGAGTCCAACTTTGCATCAAAGTTACAAACTTGGAGAGAAAAGGCACCTTATCGCAAGATCTGAGTACATCTAAATTCGTAGTCTTGAAACAAAAGATGCTTTCACTTAATATATGCAAATGCTCGATCATACAAAAGTTTTAGCATATACTTGATAAAATAACCTCATAGTCTTTGTAAAGAAAAGCAAGCAATTAAAGTTATCTACAGGCGTATGATTTTCTGCCCATTTTACCCTCGTCGACCAATGCATGGAGTGTTGCTCCAATTTTTGAGGGAAAAGTCCTGATAGACTGTAGTGATGGAAGGATCGTCATTGTCCTCCTTCTCCCGAATGATAACCATGATATCTGGGCAATCATCGTCTGGGGTGTATTTGTTTGTATGTTCATCATGAACAATGACGTGAATTATTGGTCATGTTTACGTTTCCATTCCTTTTCTTCTGCCTCGTGATCAGGAATTAGGACCTCTTTTGCTTTGATTGGCGCTGGTTTTGAAAACAGAATAGCCACAACATGGGCTGGAACCTTTACTGGATATTGCATTAACTCATGAGGTAAAAGTATAGAAAATCGTTGTGCGGCAAAAGCTTGAGGAACCTGCTTGGGCTTATTAGGATTCCTATGACTGGAACTGGAAAAATAGCCTAGTCCGGCTATTCCGATTTGACTGGACATTTGGATAAGGTTCTTAATACCCTGTTTATCTTTACCAAGCCCTTGTCCAGGTTGATGACCCAATAACATCATTTCTTGAGTGGCCGACATAACCTCAGCAGAAATCTTGGGTACGGGAAGTGGCGCTTCAATAGAATGGTATTGCGTGTTACTCACTTCCAGAGTATGGAAACTGGCCGGTTCAACTTCTGAATTGAAGATGATAATTAGTAGAGCTCCTTGTTTAGGACAATCCAGCTCAGCGTTGACAGTGACTAGACTGTTGTTGATAATGTATTTGAGTTGTTGATGTAAGGTGGAGGGAACAGCTCCAGCCATGTGTATCCATGGTCTCCCCAAAAGTAGGTTGTATCATGTTTCTATCTTGAGGACGTGGAAAGGTACATTGAATGTATTGGGACCAATCTCAATTGGCAATTCAATCTTTCCAACGGAATTTCGCCGGGATCCATCAAAAGCTCTGATGATCGTATGGCTGCTTTGGATCCGCTTGAGATTGATATTCATCTTTACCAAGGTGGCATAAGGACAGATATTTAGAGATGAGCCTCCATCTATCAATACTCCTGCTAGCATGTACCCGGAAGACAAAACTGCAATATACAAAGGCTTGCAATGACCGGTCCCTTCGGGAGGTATGTCGTCATCAGTGAAGGATATCACATTGTTGTTGAAAATGTGATCAACCAAATATTGAAATTTTTTCACATCCACTGATTTTGGTAAGTAGGCTTCTTCTAAAACCTTTAATAAGATCTTCTGATGATCCTCGGAAGAGAAAACCAAATCCAATTTCAAAATCTGGTGTGGAGCTTCTCGTAAGCTTAAAACCACTTTGGCTTCATTGTGGCCCATAGTACAGAGGAATTTTTCAATCTTCTCCACGGGCAACTTCCCCTTTGCTTGGCAAGTTGGTTTGACAACCCATTGAGGAAGGTATAATTGATTTTCCTTCAACACTGTAGCAATAGTATGAGACGTGGATCCTTCAGCTTCTCCATAATTCCGTGGAACTTTGTGTAAGCTGACAATAGGATGTTGTGGTCTGAAAGGTAAAGGAATTGGCTCTGGTGCAGCCATTTTCAAAGGATTGTCAGCTCCTTTAAGTTGAATTGGTTGTATGGGAAATACTTTAAAAGTCTCATCATCCACTTCGGATATAACTGCTACTGATCCCTTCCATTTGGCAGGATACGCATTCCCACCCTTGAGTTGCACAGTGTAATCATCTGCTATTTGCAGGACACCACTATCAATAAGATTCTGAATGAGATGGCAGAGTGCCCAGCATTCTTCTGTGCTGTGACAACGAAAATGTGAATGATATTGATACATTTCATCAGGATTGAACCGCCCTGAACGGGGATTGATGGGAGGGAGAAGGAATGTAATTCTTCCTTCGTTGATCAACATTTGAAGTATCTCCTCCATAGATTGGCCCAAATAGGTGAATTCCCTCTGATTGGCAAAATCCCAATAGGCTTTAGCATTTTGCTCGCTTTGCAACCTTATCCTCCATAGCTTCGCTTTCTGAAGGTGTTGATGGATCATTTACAACAAATAAAAGGAGATAGGTATGCTCCTGCCTGATTAATTGGCGTGTAACTTGATATTGGTGGGTCCCCAGTTCTGCCAATTGCTCAATTTGTTTACAAAGAGCTTTCATTTTTTGTTCCATGGTAAACTGGAACTTTGCATAATCCCATTTATCAACACCGTCTATGATGGGTTGGGATGATTCCCCATTAGAATTGGACCATTGTACAGTGCTCCAACTGATCATGTTGACCTCTTCTTCTTTGAGTTGAGGAAGAGGGTTGTCTTGGACATGAGGTTGATCTGGTTTAGTGACCACGATCTCACCGTTGTTTATTAGATATTGAATCTTATGTTTCAAGGCCCAACAATCTTGAGTATCATGTCCAGGTGCCCCGACATGATAAGCACACTTTCAAGTAGCATTAAAACCCCTCCCATTAGGGTTGGCTGGTGGAAGAAGCTATGTAATTTTCTTCTGAGCAGTCAGAAGAGCAAGAATATTCTCGAGCGAGTCCCCTAAGGGTGTGAACGTTCGAGGTCGCTTTACTTCTCCACTTTTAGGCAATGGAGGGTTTGAAGATTGTGCTGGAAAAGGGGAGTAGTTTCTCCTCTGTATAGGCATGCTTTGATTGCCTTTTTGTCCTTGTTGTATCAAGGAAACATCCTCCTCTTTCTTTTTATGGACCCTCCAGGGGTTGTTTCCATAAAATCCAGACTGGATGTGTTCAATCCCATTTCAGCCATCTCGCCATGTTTGATCATTTCAAAGAATGTTTTGCCAATACCAGCTAGAACACTTTCATAGAAAGGAGCTTCCTGTACATCTATGAAGGTCATGACCATTTTTGATTCTGTATTGGAAGGAATAACTTGAGCAGCAAGGCGCCTCCACCTTTGAGCGTACCCTCTAAATGACTCATTAGACTGTTTCTTGACCTTGGTAATTTGATACCGGTCAGGAGCCATCTGAGATTGAAAACTGTATTGAGTGAGGAAGGCATGAGCCAGCTCTTCCTAGCTATGGATCTTTGAGTTGTCTAATCTGGTGTACCATGAACGGGCTTCTCTAGTTATACTTTTCTAAAACAGCTGCATTCGGAGCTTTTCATTTTCCGCGTAAGACCCAAGTTCTCCAATGAACACTTTTAAATGTGTATAAGGAACCCATAATCCGTCATATTTATCAAAATTGGGGGTCTTGAATTTCTCTGAATATTGAACACCAGGGAATATACAAAGTTCTGTATATGAAACACTGCCATGTGTTCCATTCCCTTTGAGAACGAGGATGGTTTCCTCCATTTGGAAGACCTACTTCTTGATATCACCGGTGTCTAGATCTCCTTTGAGATGGGTGTTTTTAGGTTCTTTGTTGGTCGTATCCAACTGAGGTTCTGGAATTGTTTTTTCTAGCCCTTGAACTCATCCTTGTGTAGAGGATTCTATATGTGTAGGTATCTTTGTACCTTGAGTGGACTGGTGCAATTCTTTCAGCAGAACGACCAAGTCTGTAATTTGTTTACTAAATCCGTCAAATTCTTCTTGAGAAACAACATTAGACTGGTCAGAAGAAGACATGATTGGCTGTAGGCATGTGGCCTTTTTAGACTTTGAGCGAATAACAGGCCCAATTGTTTCCCTACAAAAGACTTACGTAGTTTAGTCTTAGGGTAATGAAAATCATAACATGTCCGTTTAGGAATTTTGTCCTGCAAAACCGGTTGTTAATTGATAACATGTTATGCATGCACAAATATTCTTCATATTTTCCATTACATATGGATGAACATGGAATAAAATTACAAGTAAATGCGTTTACAAGTAATTGAAAATGGAAAGTATGTAGAGACTTTCCTCCGCATTTAGTTTATCAGAGGTTGACCTATCTTAGGGTTTCTCTCGCGGCTTTTTGGCATGAAGGTTCCCAGATCATCGCAATTTACTCGACGGTAAGTTAATCCAATTTTTCAACTGGAGCGAATCTGGGTGGTGCCTTTCTTAAGCCCCGGGGAATTATTCTTCCCACGAATCCAGTAATCAAACACCGACAGGATAGCCTCCTGATGGAGGAACCACACAACATACATTCACATACAACGTGTCTCACCGTTTATGCAAAATGATGACATGTGCGAAGCACTAATATCATAGATAGATATTTAGAAGTGCAGTAAATAAAGATGCATTCATACACATTCATCAGAAATGTAAATGCAACATTCACACACAAGCATATAACAATTTTGAAATGCTTGTAATAGCGGCTTAAGCCCTCTTACTGGAGTCCCCAACAGAGTCGCCACCTGTCGACGTCGGGATTTTTGAGTTTCCTTTTTCGTTACTTGTTCTTTGGTGTTCTCATGTTAATGTGAGATTTGTTTGAAAAAACAAGTGAAAAAGGTCTGACATGTATAATGTCGACGATTTGACTTTAAGAGTCGCCAGTTGGTGTATTTAACTGGTTGTACCAACGCAACCGAAAAAGGTTTGCACATTGACCCTGTGATTTGACACTGTTAGATGGGTCTGTGAAACCAAGATTTATTTTGGGTCCAAGGGCTTGATTATGCGGAGGGAAGGTGTTAGGCACCCCCCGACATCCGTGTTTCCACGGTGACAGCCACTCTTCAAAGAAATCGTTATATGAATGTGTGTGTTTGTGTGTGTGCGTGGATCAATGTGCAGTTATTTGAAAGTAGTGCGAGGCCTCGTTCGCACCTATATACAAAGGTTTTGAATTTATAGAAAAATTCAGTTTTAACCATGATATAGCAATGACGTTTTGTAAAAGAGGTTTTTCAAACCCTATGCTCAATAGGAATTGAGACCTTTTCATACTTCCATTTTATTATTAAATGTTCGGCTTGTTTGCTTTTATTTTCTAGATAATGAAGCATTCTAGAAAAATAATATACAAAGCAGATGTCGAACTCCTCATGTGCATATGATGACCATCCAAGGAAATTTAGACAATCGTAAAATAATGTATGTGTCACTTACAAATGAAAAATGTCCATCATGGGAACTCAATCTAGATTCAAAACCTGAATCAACTGTGATCACATGATTCCTAGGCTTACATGATACTGCAATTTGTATGGAAAGCAGTAAGCAGTTATATATATATGTAAAAGCTGTAAATATATATATAAATATGGTCAAACACCACGAAGTAAACTCCAAGCGAGACAAAATGTAAATAAAGTTGTAAAAGCGATCAACTGCCACGAAGTAAACTCCAAGCAGGATAGAATGTAAATAAAGCTGTAAAAGGCCACGAAGTGAACTCCATGCCTGACAGAAATGTATATATATATAAGCAATTAAACGTTCCAGACCTAAGTCTAGGCTCAATCGAGGCATAACTCGATAATGTTAGTCCATATATAAAATATATACATATATAAGTATATATATACAGACAGAAATGAAAACCACTAATAGAAGTCCGCAAACACACACACACACACGACTCTCAATGTGTATAACAAAGGTGTGCTAATATTAGAAGAAGGCTTTATAGAATATAAGAAGGCTTACATAGTACGCCAAAGTAGACTTCTATGACTTTAAATGGATAAACACTCAGCTACCGCTGGATAAAAGATAGCTATATATGAGCTAACTAGTGTTTAAAAATGAGGAAACACTCAAAAGATGTTTATGCAGAGTGAAATGGGCAGGGCTTCCTCGCCTTTTTCCTCCCTCTTCTTCTCTCAAATGGTCACCCCCCAAGGCTTGTATATATATAGATGGATGGCCATAGTAGTACACCCGCGGCAAACCAAAAGTGTACCTCTACTACCGGTCGTGATGCATCCGAGCCTCGCGGGTCCCGTTGTCTCGTAGTACATGCACTCATGCACCGGTAATATTCGCTCGAACTTGCGAAACTTCAATCCGAGCATCCGACAAGGTATATCTGACTTTCTTCGCATCATTGTGTCGAGAGTTACGCAATGACATGGATTAGAGGTTGTACGAAGTCAGGAAGAGGGGTCTATGCCCATGGTCTTCAAGCTTTAAATTCTATCCAAAGTATTATCACATGTAATAGTCACTCGGGATTGTCAATCCTCTGTTCTTGTGGTACATTTTTGGATGTATATATGTATGAAGTGTTGAGACGAAGTGCCATTGTTGAAGGAACAAGATGGCGTTTGACTCCTCGCCGGGGTTATCGCCGGTTTGAGTTAAAAGTAGACGTTGCTCAGGGTTACAGATGAGATTGGACTACTTGTTGGTATGCCGCGATATCATCTTATTGAGATGGTAAGATGACGTTGTGACTCCTCATGGGGGTTATCACCTGTTTAAGCGGAAAGCTAACGTTGTTCAGGGTTACATCTGATATTGGACTGCTGCTTGTTTGTATGTCTTACTGTCATCTTTGGGTGTTCCTGTCTGCCCGTTTGTTAACTCTGGGTCTGAGGTGTGTGTGCCTCGACAGGATGTCTGGGGTTGAAGCTGATTGCATATGTTTGAAACAATCATTTCTGGCATTATCGCGGAATCGCAATGGCATCTCTTGGGGCTATCACCAAGGATGGGGTTCATACTCCCAAAGTTGTCTCTCGGACCGGAACCGAAAGTCATGGCAGTTATTGCTGAGACGAATCGCCCTCTCTCGGTGTTGTTGCTGGTCTTTTGATCTCGCATATCTCTGGTTATCTCCTAGATTGGAAATGACATTCCCGGTGTGTGTTCCGGGGTTTGAACTGATGTTCCCGGTTTGTGTTCCGGGTTAGAACTGAACTTACGGTAGTATTCAGAATGGATGTAAGCTGTCTTCCAGGGTTATCTCCAAAAGACAAATCTACCCTCCTGCAATGTTAGTAATAGGAGCGTAGAAAATTTCGAGTGTCTACATTTATGATGCTGGAGTTTATGTGTAGATAAGAAATTATATGTGTATTATAGTTAAAAAGGAAGAAAATTATTATAGTGTATATATTTTACATTTGGCTTATGAAAGTACCAAATTTAGTGGCTAGTTTGTATGTTAGTATGCAAATTGAGTATTGTTTATGCTAGTTCGTTAAGAAATGAAGAAAATGTAGTTTGAACGAAGTGATTTGGTGAAGAATTGAAATCACAGTGATGAATTTCGTAAAATGTGAGACCCCAGATTTTATCAATAAAGATTTAAATTTTGTTGAAATAATTTTTTAATATTATGGTGTGAATTTAAGATAATATTATAGTTGTGGGTAGTATTTATAAATTTTACAAAGTATGCAAGTGGTTATATTATATTCGATTGGCTCTGGGAATATTCGGCTTAGCGGGGAATATTCGTATAACTACTCAATCATTGGTGGACCTAATAATGTAATTATTGTCTTGATTGAGAAAACGACAAAAATATTTTATTGAAATAACTACGGAAGTTTTACCATGGTTACTTTGTTGAACTACTTTGGTAGAGTAAAAGTACAAGAATACGCATGTGGTTGCATAGAAGAAGATACTACAGTATTGATTATCGATGCTTATGTGAGAAGTCACTCATTGATTCCATTATCATTATTAATAATATGAATTATTATAATGATAATGACGCTTTGTTTTATTCAGATTATTAACGTAATAAAATGTAAACATCTTTTATATAAAATGTAATACTTTATTAAAGTTATTTTATAAATAAAATATATTATATTTTATTACGATAGTACATAGTGTTTTGTATAGTTGTTTTGCATAGTGTAAAGTTTTTGCATAGTAAAATGTTTTTATATAAATAGAATATATTATATTTTATTTAAAAGATTTTTCTTTAAATATGGACCGTCGATTAAAGTAAATCAATCTGGACCGCTCATGGATTAGTTACTATGCATTCCATTTTCCTATAAATAAAGCTCATTCCTTCATTATTTTCTTACTTAATTCATTGAAACTCTGAGAGAGAAATTATAGAGAGAAGCTATAGAGAGAAAATTATAGAAAGAAGAAGAGTATTTTCGCTACTTCACTACTTCTATATTCAGCCTTTTTACTAGTGGGTGTTATTCTTTCTTCTTCAAAGAGAACTTCATTATTCCATTCACTATTATTCTGCTGAATAACTCGTAAAAGTGGCATACCCTATACATAACCTCAGATACGCAGATACCCTATACTTGGTGAAATCCTTATGTTATTCCATTGCTTATTATTCTCATTGAATAACTCAGATAATGCGGTTTACCCTATACTTGGTGACATTCTTCTATTATTCTCGCTGAACATCCTCATCTGGTGTGTTTTACACCGACCCGGTTCCGCTTTTTATTATTCTCGCTGGAACATCCTCGTCATGTGTTTTTACACCCGACCGGTTCCGCTTTTTATCATTCTCGCTGAATATCCTATCTCGTGTGTTTTACACCGATCCGGTTCCATCTTTATTATTCTGTTGAACATCCTGCTTGCGGAATTTCACCCGACCGGTTCCGTTATTATTATTATGTTGAATAACTCGCCTATGCGGCACCGCATGCACGGTGATTTCTTTTGTTATTCCATTCTTTATTATACCCAAATGGTTAAAACTTTGACTTCTATACTCCATGAAATTAGTAGAATATCCTCGATATTTGCGCTTCATCCAAAGATCTTTTCATGGAAATATTCTTCCGATCATTCTTGAATTTTACTCTCACGAAACAAAGATCATGTCGACAATTTGACGTTAATAATTCATGGATTAAATAATTCTTGAACTTGTTTTATTGAATTATTATGTCATTGTCATCATCCTCATGTTATATTATGTTATCTTTGGCTTACGTGCATAGATGAACTTAGTATAATTATGACCAGGATCATTCTAAGATAATCACGACTTGATATAAATGATGTGACTAAAGTCCTCAAAGGGCGTCAGTAATGCAAAGTTGATGGATAGTTTTTTGGTATGATTATGACCGTGGGATTCTAAGATAGTCAATTACCATTGATAATTTGATGAAAATCCTTGACCGTGGTATGTGGATGATTAGATGTGGTGGTTTATTTATTGTCGAGTCTCAAATGATAAAAATTGATGAAAACCTTTTAAAACCTAAAAGATAGTAGACTTTATTCTCTACTTGATTTTTTAATGGATCGCATATTCCGTCGCAGCTTAAACCGTTGTCATATTGTATTTTATCGCTTAACATCATTGAAGGCTAATGATAATTTATTCTCGCATTATCTTAGTCATAATATTTCTTATCGGGCTAGTTGAGCTCACCCTTTCTTTCACCGTTTTCTCGTGAAATGAGAACATAGCCGGGACGAAGCCTGGGAATGGAGTAATGGTCCGTAGGATAACATTAGTAGTCCTCACTATTCTCGTGAAATAGTGTGATAATAGTTGTAATGAGGACTCCTTTTGAGTTTGTATAATATCTAGTAGATAATATTTGTATTCAAACTCACGCTTTATGTCATATTGTACACCTACGCTTATATTAGTAAGTTGTATTTGAATTTATGTACCATGTAAGTGGCGACCCAAGATGGGTGACGATACCTAATTTTGGGGCGCATCACAATTGGTATCGTAGCTTAGGATACGATCCTCGGCTAAGATGTGAGAATAGTACTAGGAGGGGAGAGACGGGAATTCTTCGCTAGTATGACCTACCTAAAGTTATTTGGTATTTAATTGGTCTCACCGAGTATAGGATAATATGTGATATGTTAATTAACCTTTATTTTGTGGCGTTGTTTGAAAATGGCATCCGAGAATGTTGAGAATAGCAATGGAGCACGTGAGACCGCTGATTCTCCACATATCAATAATCGTGACAATGTGCAACAGATGGCGATAATCCTCCCAGAAACAACAACACCGATCAATCGATGAACGACAGACGCGCTTAAAAGGTTTTAGAATTCATGCAACATCAAAGTAAAGCGACTCCTCGCCCAAAACGTAGGTGGAAACACGAGAAAACTCTCAAGGTCACCGCTAAACAATTCAAGGAGCCGGGACCACCGGAGTTTAAGGGAGAGCCAAAACCACTTCAAGCGGAAGCATGGATAAAGCAGATTACCAAGATATTTGATGTCTTGGGATGCTCCGAGGAGCAAAAGGTTCCTTTTGCACGCTTTTATGTTGCATGCGAGAGGCAGACATCGGTGGGAATCGGTAGAAACGTACTCAACCTCATTGATCAAGATATCTTGGGAGAAGTTCCAGAGTCGCTCAACGACAAATACTTTCCCGAAAGTATTCGCCATACGAAGGAGGTGGAGTTTATCAAGTTGAACAAAACAATATGACCGTGTCGCAATACGAGGCAAAATTTGGAGTTATCACGATTTATTCCCCACTCGGTGGATAATGAAGAGAGAATGGCGCGAATGTTTTTAAGAGGTTTGAAGCCGAGATACGCCAACATCTTATTTCTCATAAACTGTGTTTATATTCAGATGTTGTAAATAGGGCTCAATTAGTGGAGCGCGATAACGAGTCAACGCAACTAAAAGAGAGCAAATTTCACAAAATTATAATACCAATGAAAGTAGTCATCATCGCGGTGACAACAAGCGTGGAGGGAATCAACAGTGCCGATATATGGTAACCACTTCCGGTGGTAATCGTACAAAATAATAAGAATGGACATTTCAAGAAAAGGAGATTCAACAATGATGGAAAGACGCCAAAGACCAAAGACTTTGTTGTTAAGGAAGGAGAAGGACCACCTATCATATGCTTCAAATGCGAGGAGAGGGACACATCATCCGAATCACACGCCATGCCATCCAAAGCATGTTATAATTGTGGAAGAGAAGGCCACTTAGCTCGATTTTGTCGCCATCAAGACAAATTCAACTAGGATGGAGGCACCAAAGGTCATCCCTGCATAAACCAAAGCCTAGAGTTTAAGAGAGAGCGTTTTTTTCTCGTGACGAGGAACCCGAATAAAATTATCACGGTAAGTTAATCATAAGCTCTTAAGTCTCTATACCGTGTTTGATACCGGTTCTACCCATTCTTTATCTCTCTTAGTTATGCTCAACGCTTAAATTTGACTCCTAGAGAAGTTAGACTTTGACTTATCGGTTGAAACTTCGTTAGTAGGAGCCTTCGTTACCACTACTATTTTTTTTAATCTTGTTGTTTCAAATAAACACTTTCACGCTACTTCGCCGATCTTATCTCTTTGAAAATACTTGCCTTTGAGGTAATTTTGGAAAACGATTGATTAACTACTCATTATTCTTTTTGTAAGGTTATTAGCTTTCATATTCCTAACCAACCCGTTATACTTAATTCAAAGTAACCAAACCCTAAAGTTAATCATCATTATATCAAGCCATAAGTAAAGAGCCCCAACCTTTCGTTGTTGACTTCCTTGTGTGGAATGCACCGCCGACTTTCTCAGTAGGCGACGCCATGAATGAAGATGGCAAGTTTATAGGTATCATTGTGAGGTGCTATCTAGGTTAAGGGATAGAAGTCACAGTTGTATCAATGTGACGTACTATCCAAGTCTTGGATGAGAGTAATGCTTTTGAATGATATTTCTATCATTAATAAATTTCTTGACGATTCTTGAAGATTTCCTAGCCTACCCTAGAGCGTGAAATCGAATTTTGTATTGACCCCAAAGATAAAAACTCATTTCTTAAACCTCAAATATTTCTTCAACTAAATGAATAAATTACGTGGTTTATGATGAAAGTCATAATAAAAGCATTGGAATAATGAAAATCATGGGTATATGAAGTATTAGTAAGTTTTATGATGAGTTATGTTGGTTGGTATGTGAAAAACATGAAAGTTTCTTAGAAATCACAAAGAGTTGAAAATCGATTTTGGTGAAAAACGTAATATGAAATTCAATTGACCATATCTCCTATTATATTTTGAATTTTTGAGTATGGTCAAGTTCTAGAGTTAGATCTATGAGTTACCTAACTAATCCAAGTGGAATTACTGGAAAAGGTGTTGTAGATTTTTGTGTGGACTGATTTTAGCAAATGAGGCCAAAGCTGTAAATTTCAAAAATGCTACTGCCCAGAAACTTTAAGGGACTGTTTCGGCCACTTAAATTATGAGAAAAATTCTGGCCTTTTGGGACATGAAGGTATATGGTATAAAGTACCTCCTGTCAAAAATGAGCTCATTCTCGACTTAAAATGAGCAAGTTATGACTATTTCAATATTTAGGTTTTTCCGATTTAAAAAATATATAACCGGAGTTCTATAACTCAAATGACCATGAAATTTAAACTGAAGCTCACGTTAACATGTGTAAGTCCCTGCCAAGATTTGGGAATTTTGGAGTTAAACTTGAGGTAGCTAATTTCTTAAGGAATTAAGTGGAAATTGATTTTTAAAAATAGTAAATGAATTTTAAAAATTCCGAGAAAATATATTTTCATTATGGGACTATATTATGCTAAATCCCAGAAAAGAAATATTTTTGGGGCTGATTTGGTATTTTTCATGAAAATAGTTTAGTTACTTAACATATGAGTTAAATATGTTATGTGAAGTAACAAAGTTGAAAATAGGATTTTATGGCTAGAGAATCCTATATAGAGTATATGCATATTTTTTTGATGAGGGATTTGATAATTGGTGATGATATTTTATGAGTATGACATTTTTGAATGATTAAATGCATTATATGGTAAAGCCGTAAACAATTAAGATAAATTGTTTATAAATTTAAGAAGTGATTAAAATATTGTTATAATATTAATGATATTAGATTATGAGATTATTAAGTGATTGAAAACATGGGGATATTCTTGAATCCTGGATAAATTATATTATAAATGTTTAATATTTATCCTTTATCTCATTTGATTGATTCTTTATATCATTATCCTCATGCTTATATTATGTTGAAAGTCATCTCGTGGCTTCAGAAGTGATAGATGGACTTGGTATGATTATGACCAGGATTGTTCGGTATAATCATAACCAGAAATGAATACACAATTATCTTTGCCGTAGTGCATGGATAATTTGTGGTCGTGATACTAATGAATACACAATTATCTTTTGGTAGTAGTGCATGGATAATTTGTGGTCGTGATACTAATGAATACACAATTATCTTTCGGTCGTAGTGCATGGATAATTTGTGGTCGTGATACTAATGAATACACGATTATCTTTGGTCGTAGTGCATGGATAATTTGTGGTCGTGATACTAATGAATACACAATTATCTTTGGTCGTAGTGCATGGATAATTTGTGTCGATATCTAATGAATACACAATTATCTTTGGTAGTAGTGCTTGGATAATTTGTGGTCGTGATACTAATGAATACACAATTATCTTTGGTCAGTAGTGCTTGGATAATTTGTGGTCGTGATATTAATGAATACACAATTATCTTTGGTAGTAGTGCATGGATAATTGTGGTCGGATACTAATGAATACATGCGCTTATCTTTGGTAGTAGTGCATGGATAATTTGTGGTCGTATGGATACTAATGAATACACGATTATCTTTTTTTCGCCGTAGTGCATGGATAATTTATGGTCGTGATACTAATGAATACACAATTATCTTTGGTCGTAGTGCTTGGATAATTTGTGGTCGTGATACTAATGAATACACAATTATCTTTGGTCAGTAGTGCATGGATAATTTGTGGTCGTGATACTAATGAATATCCTCGGCCCAGAAGTGTGGATGATTCGATGATATGGATTAATTATTGAAATGAGTCTCAAAGAATGAAATATTAATTCATGGATGTGGTAAAAGTCATCTTTAGTAGAGTGCATCGATAGACTTGGTATGATTATGACCACGGATTATTCGGATAATCATGACCAGAATTGAAAACACGAATATCCTTAGCTAGTAGTGCATGGATAATTCATGGTTGTGATACTATTAAGTCGAGTCTCAAAGATTATTGGTTTTACAGCTTGTATATCTTTGGCTCCAGAGTGCAAAGATGAATTGTTAATGAATATCTTCGCGGGATTGCAAAAATGAATTTAATATTTTCAACGATAAAGGTATTCAAGGTATCCTCACCTCTTTATCATATCAGTATCGCACCCTAATTTCGAGGGCTAAATTCCATAAGGAGGGAGATTGTGAGACCCCAGATTTTATCAATAAAGATTTAAATTTTGTTGAAATAATTTTTAATATTATGGTGTGAATTTAAGATAATATTATAGTTGTGGGTAGTATTTATAAATTTTGCAAAGTATGCAAGTGGTTATATTATATTCGATTGGTCTGGGAATATTCGGTTTAGCGAGGGAATATTCGTATAACTACTCAATCATCAGTGGACCCCACAATGTAATTATTGTTGATCGAGAAAACGACAAAAATATTTTATTGAAATAACTACGGAAGATTTACCATGGTTACCGCTGAACTACTTTCAGTAGTAAAAGTACAAGAATACGTGTGGTCGCATAAGAAGCACACTGTATTGATTATCGATGCTTATGTGAGAAGTCACTCGGTTTGATTCCATTATCACGATTAATAATAATTATTATTATAATGATAATGACGCTTTTTTGTTTTATTCAGATTATTAACGTAATAAAACAGTAAACATCTTTTATATAAAATGAATACTTTATTAAAGTTATTTTATAAATAAAATATATTATATTTTATTATGCATAGTGTTGCATAGTGTTTTGCATAGTTTTTTGCATAGTGTTTAAAGTTTGCATAGTAAAATGTTTTTATATAAATAGAATATATTATATTTTATTTAAAAGATTTTTCTTTAAATATGGACCGTCGATTAAAGTAAATCAATCTGGACCGCTCATGGATTAGTTACTATGCATTCCATTTTCCTATAAATAGAAGCTCATTCCTTCATTATTTTCTTACAATTCATTGAAACTCTAGAGAGAGAAATTATAGAGAGAAGCTATAGAGAGAAAATTATAGAAAGAAGAAGAGTATTTCGCTACTTCACTACTTCTATATTCAGCCTTTTTACTAGTGAGGGGTGTTATTCTTTCTTCTCAAGAGAACTTCTATTATTCCATTCACTATTATTCTCGTTGAATAACTCCGTAAAAAGTGGCATACCCTATACATAACCTCAGATACGCCAGATACCCTATACTTGGTGAAATTCTTATGTTATTCCATTGCTTATTATTCTGCTGAATAACTCAGATATGCTGCGCTTACCCTATACTTGGTGACATTCTTCTATTATTCTCATGGAACATCCTGTCTGTGTGTTTTACACCGACCGGTTCCGCTTTTTTTATTCTCGTTGGAACATCCTCGTCATGTGTTTTACACCGACCGGGTTCCGCCTTTTTATCATTCTCGCTGAATATCCTATCGTGTGTTTTTTTACACCGGATCCGGTTCCATCTTTATTATTCTGTTGAACATCCCGCTTGCGCAGTGAATTTCACCGACCGTTCCGTTATTATTATTATGTTGAATAACCTCGTCTGCGCGCACCGCATGCATGGTGATTTCTTTTGTTATTCCATTCTTTATTATACCCAATAAGTTAAAACTTTGACTTCTATACTCCATGAAATTAGTAGAATATCCTCGATATTTGCGTTTCATCCAAAGATCTTTCATGGAAATATTCTTCCGATCATTCTTGAATTTTACTCTCACGAAAACAAAGATCATGTCGATAATTTGACGTTAATAATTCATGGATTAAATAATTCTTGAACTTGTTTTATTGAATTATTATGTCATTGTCATCATCCTCATGTTATATTATGTTATCTTTGGCTTACGTGCATAGATGAACTTAGTATGATTATGACCAGGGATCATTCTAAGATAATCACGACTTGATATAAATGATGTGACTAAAGTCCTCAAAGGCACAGAATGCGTTGATGGATAGTTTTTGGTATGATTATGACCAGGGGGTGATTCTAAGATAGTCATGACCATTGATAATTTGATGAAAATCCTCGACCGTGGTAGTACGGGGATGATTAGATGTGGTGGTTTATTTATTAAGTCGAGTCTCAAATGATAAAAATTGATGAAAACCTTTTTAAACCTAAAAGATAGTAGACTTTATTCTCTACTTGATTTTTTTAATGGATCGCATATTCACCGCAGCTTAAACCGGTTATCTATTGTATTTTATCGCTTAACATCATTTGAAGGCTAATGATAATTTATTCGCATTATCTTAGTCATAATATTTCATCTTGGGCTAGTTGAGCTCACCTTTTCTTTCACCGTTTCTTCTGTGAAATGAGAACATAGCCGGGACGAGCCTGGGAACGGAGTAATGGTCCGTAGGATAGCATTAGTAGTCCTCACTATTCGTGAAATAGTGTGATAATAGTTGTAATGAGGACTCCTTTTGAGTTTGTATAATATCTAGTAGATAATATTTGTATTCAAACTCATGCTTTATGTCATATTGTATACCTACGCTTATATTAGTAAGTTGTATTTGAATTTATGTACCATGTAAGTGGCGACCCAAGATGGGTGACGATACCTAATTTTGGGGGCGCCACATAAAAGATGCATAAGACCGAAATGACGAGTAATTCTTGTGGGTCCCGAACCCAATGTATGGCGCAATTGCTGCGCCAGTACCCTATCCTCGAGATAAAGAAAGTCTGCTTTACTGCATCACCTTGGATACCATTGTAGCTTAGCTTTATGATATGTTAATGTGTCCAATGTTTAATAACATGATTAAAACAGAATCGTGCTATGTCGTTAGAAGTTTCAAAGTTTCAAATGATTAGTAAGTGATGAACGTGGTATATTAGAACTTAGTGAGCATGATGAATAGTAAACAGGTGTTGTGAAGGTTAACACTTGAAATTTCTGATATTTGTATAGTAGTATAAGACTTGTGCTAAAATAATAAGTGTAACTAGAAATACTTGTTATGTTGGAACGTGAATGTTAGTATATCTAATAGATGGTGGTTCTAAACCTATGTGTAGGTGATGTGAGTTTAATATTATAGCTTACGCTCGAGGCAAGTTTCTAAACTTATCTTTTTACATTGAGCAAGCTCTCTAATTCTACTTTTACAATTGAGCAAGTTTTCTAACTCTACACTTTCGTTGAGCTAGTTCATTTATTACATTGTGCAAGTTTATTCTTTCGATTGAGCAAGTTCTTGTATCTAGTTTGTTTAGGATTTCTAAATCTTATTATGATATTGAACAAGTTATTATTATCTTTAACTTGTTATCTAGCTTACAAGTTTACATATTCTGATATACTCATGTTGAACAAGTTTTATCGTTTAACATACTATTTGTTATGCATGCTTAGTACTCAATTCTAAATAACCTTGGCTTAATATTGTTCAAGCAAGGTACTTGATGATTATTCGATGTTTATGCTATTAGTTTATTCCTAAAGCATGATCTTAATTTACAATGTCGATTTAGTTGTGATTATTCCATAGCATGACGTTATCAATATTGTATTTAACTAATCCTTAGTTGATGACTGTTGAATTCTAAATTACCCTTGAAAGCTTATCCAAACCAAACTTACTTTGGTGTGGACTTGTACTCTAAATACTGAGATGAACAACCCTATTATTATGGGATAATTTATGCTTAGCGTTGAAATGATTGTGCACAATACATTGTATGAAGGGCTGATCCCCCTAAGTACGAGGAGTCCTTATAGTCTTATGACTATTAAAGTTGAAGTTGAAAGATTACTTACAACTGTGGACATAGTTCGTGCTATTATGACCCTCAGATATATATTCCATATTTTGATTCCAGTATTTGGATATCATTGATAGAGTACTATTAAGTTTTGATGAGCCTATTCATTGGTAGTTATTATATTCTTGTTTGATTCATTGCTATATCTAGTGAGCCTTTGTTTTGCTTACTCTTGCATATATATACACTCATTGCAGCTAAAGTTGAGAAGGTCGACGAACCTACAACTAGCAAAGGAAAGGGAAAAATGTACAAGTGATGAAGACTTGTAATTTTATTTACTGTCATGGATGATAGACTTTTATTTAATAATGTAATGTAATTTCCGCACTTGATTGATGTTAAAGTTAGACAACCTGGGATGTTTTTGGATTTAATGATGTAACCCCTTTAAAGGGATGATTTATGATTTAATTTTATTATATTTGGGTAGATATTATGAATGAATGGAACGTGAACACCAAGTCTTGTGGGAATGAAGTACTTAGATTTGGGGGTGTCACATTTGACTTCATCATACATCAATTCATTGTTAAGATACATGAATCACGAAGCTTGTCCAGAATGAACATAAACAAGGGTTAGAACACTTGCTTTTAGCGTCTGTTACTGTTTAAGTACTTTTCTGTTTGAGTCTTTAAAGTCTCTACAATACATAATCACATAACATACCACATTAGGTCATATATAATCAAGTATGTTTACTACTATATCTTACCCTTCTTCTCAATCTAATCATGCCTTAGATTGTTTAACATTGGTTCCGGTTTGTCGTAATGTTTTACATTCACGTTCGAGTACTCTTTCTTCAACCTTTAGTTGCATTACTAAAGGTTCTTAACACCCTTAATGATGTTACATTAGGTTTCTTAATATGTTAGTTCATCATCAATTAACCAATTTCCTTTTTATCTTTAAAAACATTCTTCTCTATGCATTACCTAGTGCTAGCACTACGGCGCCAACTTTCCTTCTTTGTTCCACGCTACGGCGTGAGTTAGCATTGGGTAAGACCTGACCTTGGTGTTGCAGCGCCACTCTCAGTACCTTCGGTCGCACTGCAATGCCACTCTTCAGTGGCTGATGGTCAAGTTTGGCGCTACAGTGCTAAGGAAAGTTCCTTGGTTGACGTTGTGGTGCCAGCTCTGTGCACCAAAAAATTTTGACAGACTTTTTGCTTAGCGAACTTCCCAGACTTCTAAATTGATCATTTTAAGTCCAAATTGGCTCGTTCAAAAGAAATTTGCTCACAAATCACATAAACTACGTGTTCATGTAAGAATTTTACATTTTCAAATCCATTAACACAGAATTAACTTTTTAAGTTCGTTTTAACAAAAACGATAAACGTTCGTGAACGTTCATAGCTTGTTTCTTCGTTCTAAGTCGAAATTTGGTCATTTTCGAGTCTGCAACTCTGGAATGCCAATTAAGACTCATCTCCATCGAAAACCAATGTTTCTGAGTTCAATGTCAACTTTTGACTTCCATTTCGAGAATTTCACGTTTTCGACGATTATCGTCTAATCTCGTCAATTTCGCCATAACTTCGTAACTTAAGATTTTTACATCATTTCAAATGGATTCATTCCATCATACTAACATCCTAACCAAACATATTTCATTAATGTATACACATGACAAATTCTTACATGTTCATTATTAGTCCATAACTTAACTAAGTATGAATTACTTGTTCATGGCTTATTAAGGTTAAGGTCCATTGATTAGCCATTCTTATTACTTCTTGGCATACATGTTCTACCAATAAACACTTCTTTATCAACCTACAATTGAAGAGATGGAAGATTAATGGTCTAGGATTCTTACCCTTGATGATCTCTTGGTTAATCCTTGCTCTTCCTTCTTGCTTCTTGGATTAACAAAGTCTAGCTTTTCTTACTTTTTCTCTTTACTAAATAAGTTATAAGTTGTTGGTGGAAAATAAAAAGTGAATAATGAACTAGCCACTCTCTTATTTATAGAAAATCCTAACTGAGTGTATAATGGTCAAGAGGTCATCCCACCTCCTTAAACCACCTCCTTACTATTCATCCCTCGTCCATCACATAACTTATCCTTTGCTTGCTCACCAAGATCATGCCATATGATCATGGGGCCAACATGGGTTGCGCCATGGGTTATTCTTACCCATTGGATCGATCCACGGATACGGTTCTTACTTTGGGCTTTAGGTTTAATTAACTTTAACTTATTCTTTGGGCTTGCATTAACAAACATTTGGGCCTTAACATTAATTCCAATTGGACTTTAACCATTCCTACACAAATCCTACAAGTTCCTTGCAATAGGATTAAAGCATTAACGTATAATCCTCGTACTCTTTACGTATACTAGTTCGTATAATCTTTCGTCATACACAATATACTAACTTTCATACATACTTGTATAATATCTCGTACCATACTCGTATTCATTACCTCGTACAATACTTATGCATCATACGATCATCGTTTACTCATTAACGTTTCACTTTCCCTAACATTCTCAAATTTAGTCCGCAAGTGAAAAACTGTGTTTGCCATATGTGAATTATTATTAAATAATCCATCTTCCCTTGATATTTTATCATTACATATTTCTCGGAAGTTTAAAAATAATTCCCGAGTAGAAATTAGTGAATAGTGTTTTTCAGAAAACTATTATTTTCATCTTGGAAATTCAAACACTTTAATTCTACCACGTAGTCAAAATACTACGACATTCCGACATATCTAGGTTATAGAATGACATTCATCTTACTAACACATAATAATAACATATAATATAATTTTATTCATTATTTAATTAAATAAATTTATTCTACAATAAATTCAAATTTCTTAGTTTGTTACATTCACCCCTCCTTATAAGGATTTTGTCCCCAGAATCTCGCTTAAAATTTTAAATCAACAACTGAGGATAATCCTTCCTCATCTTTTCTTCTAGTTCCCATGTTGCTTCTTCGGCATCGTGGTTCTTCCATAACACCTTTACTGAAGGTATAACTTTGTTCCACATAACTTGCTCTTTTCTATCGATGATTTGAATTGGTATCTCTTCATACGTTAAGTCCTTCTCGATATGAATAGGCTCATACTCTATTATGTGCTTATAATCTGGCTTATAAGGATGTAACACAGATACATGAAATACATTATGTATTCGCTCTAAGTCTGGAGGTAATGCTATCATGTAAGCTACCTCTCCTACCCGTTTTAATATCTCAAAAGGTCCTATAAACCTTGGACTTAACTTTCCCTTCTTTCCAAAGCGTATCTTTCCTTTCTAGGGAGATACCTTTAGAAATACATACGAGCCTACTTTAAACTCTCTATTTACTCGATGTGAGTCCGCATACATTTTTTTGTCTATCTTGAGCTGCTACGAGACGCATTTGTATCAACTTCACTACATCCACTGTCTACTGCACCAATTCTGGCCCTAGCATTCGACGTTCTCCCACTTCATCCCAACACAATGGTGTTCTGCACTTCCTTCCTTATAAAGATTCATAAGGCGACATGCCTATGCTTGCATGATAACTATTGTTATACGCAAATTCTACTAATGGTAGATGATCATCCCAACTACCATTAAAATCTATGACGCAAGATCTTAGCATATCTTCTAACATCTGAATTGTTCTCTCGCTTTGGCCATCAGTTTGTGGATGATAAGTCATACTCAACTTCAACTGCGTCCCCATCTATTCTTGTAAACTCCTCCAAAAGTTTGATGTGAATCGTGGATCACGATCTGACACTAACAAAACGGGTACTCCATGTCTGGAAATAACTTCCTTAACATAACGTTTAGCTAATTGGTCTAATTCATACTGAACCAGTATTGGCAAAAAGTGAGCCGACTTCGTCAATCGGTCCACTATTACCCAAATCGCGTCATACCCCTTTTGAGTAATTGGAAGTCCCACCACAAAGTCCATCGCGATATGCTCCCACTTGCACTTAAGAATCTCTAATGACTGTAATAAGCCACTTGGTCGTTGATGTTCGGCCTTAACCTTTTGACAAGTCAAGCACCTACTCACATACTCGGCTATCTCTCTCTTCATGTTCGGCCACCAAAAACTCTATCGAAGGTCTTGATACATCTTAGTACTACTAGGATGAATCGAGTACCTCAAACTATGAGCCTCTTGTAACACTTTCTCCTATAATTCCGTTTCATTTGGAACCCAAATTCTTCCTTCAAATCTTAATAATCCCTCATTATCAAGACTATACTTTAAATCATTTTCATCAGCTAACTGGTTCTTCATCTGGTCACACTCATCGTTTCTCAGCTGTACCTCCTTGACTCTCGTTACAATGGTAGATTGAATCTCCATTGTAAATAGGTGTTGTCCCGATTCACTCGGCAACTTCACCTCTATCTCCATCCTAGCCATCTCTGTTATTAACTCATTTTGAGCCATTAACATAGAAAACTTTTCCCGACCATTCCTACTTAAAGCATCGGCCACTATATTTGCTTTTCCCGGATGATACAAGATTTCACAGTCATAATCCTTTATCAACTCCAGCCATCTCCTTTGTCTCATATTTAAATCCTTTTGCATGAAGATATATTTTAGACTCTTATGGTCCGTGTATATCTCACCTTTCTCTCCATAAAGATAATGTCTCCATATCTTTAAGGTAAACACTACCGCGGCCAATTCCAGATCATGAGTAGGGTAAACTTTTTCATAATCCTTTAACTGCCGTGATGCATACGCAATGACTTTGCCATGCTATATGAGCACGCAACCAAGTCCTCTATGCGAAGTATCTCTATAAACTACAAAATTTCTTGTATCATCGGGTAATGATAATACAGGTGCTTCACTTAATCTTTTCTTCAATTCTTGGAAACTGTCTTCACACTTCTCAGTCAACGGAGTAGCTATCTTATTAAAATCTTGGATAAATCTTTGATAGTATCCTGCTAACCCGAGGAAACTCCGCACCTCAGTTAGCATTTTCGGTTGTTCCCAATTCATCACTGCTTCCACCTTCTCTGGATCTACTGAAATCCCATTATGGTCAATGACATGACCTAAAAACTGTACTCTTTCCAACAAAAATCCACACTTAGTGAATTTCGCATACAACTTCTCCTTCCTTAGTGTCTCCAACACTATTTTTAGGTGTTCAGCATGATCTTCTGGCGTCTTAGAATAGACTAGAATATCATCGATAAATAGTACGACAAACTTATCCAAATATTATTTGAACACTCTATTCATCATATCTATAAATGCAGTTGGTGCATTAGTCAACCCAAATGACATCACCAGAAACTCGTAATGACCATAACGAGTCTCGAATGCCATATTTGGTACATCCTCCTTCCTAAACTTTAACTGATGATAACCCATCCGCAAATCTATTTTAGAAAAATACTTTGCCCCTTTTAACTGATCAAAAAGATCATTGATCTTGGGAAATGGGTATTTATTCTTTATCGTTAACTTGTTCAACTCTCGGTAGTCGATACAAAGTCTTAACGATCTGTCCTTCTTCTTTACAAACATTATCGATGTTCCCACGGCGAAACACTCGGTTTAATGTACTTTCTATCCAATAGCTCTTGTAACTGAACCATTAACTCCTTCATCTTCACTGGCGCCATACGACACAGTGCCCTGGAAACTGGTGCGGCTCCTGGCACAATGTCTATAACGAATTCGGTCTCCCTATCCGGTGGAAGACCCAACAATTCACTTGGAAATACATCCATGAATTCTTTTACTATAGGGATTTGGTCCATGGTTTCTCCCACTCGTTGGGTATCAACAACATGAAACAAATAACCTACACATCCCTTCCTCAACAATTTCCTAGTTTGTGTCATAGTAAGACAACACGAATGCCCCGGCAATCTATTACCGTAAAATACTACATGAGATTATCTCGACGTTCTAATATTTACACATTTCTTTTGGCAATCTATTATTACCCCATAGTTAAACAACTAATCCATCCCGAGAATTACATCGAATTCTCCCAACTTTATCGGTATCAAATCTACCGATAATTTACAACCTCATATATCTACACAACAACTCCTATGAATATCTTCAATAATAATTATTTCTTCATTTGCTACCTTAATATTGAAAGGTATAGGCAATCTTTCAGGAAGTAATCCTAATCATCTTGCAAAATCACATGATATAAATGAACAAGTAACACCCAAATCAAACAACACGTAAGCATTCATATCGTTGATCAGGATAATACATGCAACTACATCCCCGGATGCAATTTCATCTTGGACCGTTATGTTAAAAGTGCGGGCCATCGGCCTTCCCAGCTATGCTGGACCACTAATAGCTAGCTTACCACTATTAGCACCTTTATTTCCGTCCGTCCCCTTCTTTGGGCAGTTCTTCGCTATGTGCTCAGTTGATCCACATACGAAGCATCCATGGTTCTTCTTCATAGTTGGATAGTTAGGCGAAATGTGCCCCTGCTGTCCATAGTTGTAACATACTGCCTTCTGCTTGAGACAGACTCCTAAGTGAGTCTTCCCACAATTCTTGTGTAACAACCCAGAAAATCCGGATTGTTCAGAATTTAAGATTTAAAGAATTAGTTATTAATAAAATGATTTTTTATTAATACTATTATGTGCTATGTATTTATTAATCGTTCTAGAACCTAGGATGATTATTAATCAGGAGGATTCTGGCTATGAGCTAGACTGAACGTGTAACGCCCGAGAAAATCAGATTTTTATAAGAATTAAATTTTTATTTGATTCTGTAAATTAAATGAATTTAATTGATTATTTATGTGGGCAAGCTATGTGAAGGTCGTTTTATGACCTAGAATGAGTGGACGTGGTTAGGATTTTGGCTATGTGGTAGAATTAAAGTGTTTGAATTTCCAAGACGAAAATAAAAGTTTTTTGAGAAATTTTCGTAAAAACACTATTCACTGATTTCTGCTCGGGAATTATTTTTGAAATTCCTAGAAACGCATAATGATAGAATTCTAAGACGAGATGGAATATCCAATAATATTTCAGTTATGGCAAACAAAGTTTTCGCCTGCAGACTTAAAACCCAAGTGTTAGGGAAAGTGATTTCCGAGAAGGAAATGGAATGCATATAATGATTAGGGTTATTATACGTGTGATATATGAGTATGATACAAATTAGTATACGAGTATAGTACGAAGATTAACGTGACGTATAATACGAATATCGTACGAATACTATACGAAGAGAATACGAGAATTGTACGAGTAAAATACGAATATTTCTTAATGGACTTTAGTAAGTGGACTTTGTCATTATCCAATTGAACTTGGATTATGCCACCAATGTTAAGTAGAGTCAAGCCCAAAGTTATGTTAAGACAAGCCCAAGATAGGCCCAATGAGAATTAATACTAAGGCCGAAAGTAAGAAACTAAACCGTGGATCGAACTGATGGGTTACTAGATGGTTAAAACCCATAGGGCGTCCCATGGGTGACCCAAAGTGATGGCCAAGTAAAGTGTAATTACTTAGTGGTTAAGCAAATGATAAGCTATGTGATGAGCAAGTATACTTGGTGGCTAAGTAAAGTGCTTATACTTGGTGGCTAAGTAAAGGAATAGTAAGGAGGTGATTAAGGAGGTGGGATGGTTTAAAGACTAAACTACCCTAATCTAGGATTTCTTATAAATAGAAGGAGAGCTAGTTCATTTGTTGGTTGTTTTATTTCATCCAACATTATAAGTGCTTATTGGTTACAGAGAAAAAGCTAGAAAAGCTAGAAAAGTTAGACTTTATTAGTTCAAGAAACAAGAAGGAAGAACAAAGATTAATCAAGTAATCTTCAAGGGTAAGATCCTAAACCATGATTCTCCCTCTCTTCAATTGTTAGAGAAGTGAGTAGTGGTAGAACTTGTATGCTAAGAAGAAGTAGGAATGAGTAATTAATGGACTTAAGTTTTAATAAGACATGAATAAGTAATTTATACTTTTATAAGTCATAAACTTATGAAGAACAACTAAGAACTTATCATGTATATAAGTTAATGAAATATGTATGTTAATATGTTAGTATGATGGAATGAATCGATTTGAAATGATGAACAAATCTAAAGTAACGAAGTTATGGCAGAATTTCATGAGTTTGGACGATAATCGTCTAAATCGTGAAATTCTTGGAATGTAAGTCAAATTTTGACATTAAGCTCGAAAATGTTAGTTTTCAACGGAGAAAAGTCTCATTTGGAATTCTAGAGTTGCGGACTCTAAAATGACCAAATTCTGACTTAGAACGAAGTAACGAGCGTTGAACGTTCACGAACATTTATCATTTTTGTTAAAACAAACTAATAGGTGAATTTTGAGTTAACGGATTTAAAAATGAAAAATTCTTGCATGAACAATTAGAGTATGTGATTTGTGAGCTAGTGGCTTTTGAATGAGCTAATTCAGACTTAAAATGATCAAATTTGGAGTCCGAGAAGTTCATTAAACTAAGAAGTCTGTCAAAATTATCTAGTGCTAAGGTCTGGCGCCGCACCGCAAGCCAAAGCACAGTAAGTGGCGTCGCAACACCGAGAATGTCCATTAGCCACTGAAGAGTGGCGCCGCAACGCGGCTGATAGAGAAGGAGATGGCACTGTAGCACCATGTCCGGGTCCTAGGCACTGAAGACTTCTGTGCCAAATATGAAGTCCAAGAAGAAAAGCAAAGCCCGCAGCCTCCAAAGATTAGGTGAAGCATAGAGAGGAAAGATTATGAATATAAAGGGAAAGTAAATTGATAATGGTGAGTTATATCAATACTAAACCTAAAGTAACATCAATTAAGATGTTGAAAACCTTAAGTTAACGACTAAAGGTTGAAAGAAAAATTAATTGAACGTAAGTTATTAATACTGAAATGATGAACGATAATAAGCCATAAGGGCAGATAAATACTTGAAACGAGTTTTGTTAATAAAGTAAGTACGATTAAGTATATGAAATAAAAGATAGTGGATTGATGATGAATTAATTAACTTAAAGTAACATCTTTGATGATGAATATAACGTTGAGGATTACAACTAAAAGTTGTTAATGATTATGTGAACGTGAACGTAAGAACAATGTAATGCGATAACTATAACAAATATAATGAACAATTAGATTGAGAAGAAGGGTAAGATACATTAGGTACCATACATATCTGATTATGACCTAATATGGTATGTTATATGGTTATGTATTGTAGAAACTGTAAAGACCAAAAATTGTTGAATATTTATTGGAAGCGCTTGAAGGCAAGTTTCCTAACTTCATTCATATTCTAAATGAATGCTAGTTTCTAAAACTTCTAAGATGTTGGTATAATGAATGAGGCCTTGTGCCACAATGTGAACACTTTGGTGTTTTAATGAGATGAACTGTTCAATAAGAGAATGTTCTGTTTATACATGAACCGTTATTGTTAAGTCTGTGCTAAAGATTCTAGCCAGACAGGATGTGTATGAAAGAGAGTAGAGAATGAAAGTATTTCAAAGTGAATGTAACTAATGTTTTAAAATGATAGGAATCGAGATTATTCCTATTATTCAAGCTGCTTCATAACCTTTGTTCAGTTATCGAAGTTATACAGGAATGTTTGAATTCTTAAAGTTGTTTGTTTAACTGTTATGACTTGCTGGGCAATTGAATGCTCACACTTGCTTTAAATGAAAAACATTTTTAGTAAACTATGTTAGAAGAACTTAAGGATCCCGTGAAGATTAAGCTGATAGTATCCAGATGAAGTGCCATTCAGTATGTGAATGAGCGTGAAGATCAAGTGCACACTTGTAATGTAGAAAGATGAAATTAAACTATAGATTAGTTAATGAACGCTTATGTATCCTTGGTGGAGGATAAAAGTCACTCTTGTAAGATGTAAAGAATAATGTAATTATCATTATTTGTAATGAACAAGGTTATAAGGTATGAGAACTTGGGAATTGAGAATGTATGTTGTTATATTTCAGTATATAATGATGTATGTTGGGATGAATGATGTACTCGTGACGTGCGGAATTCGGGTGTGAAGATAAACCGGATTTCGGGGCGTTACATCTTGCATGCCTCCATCCAACTCTTAGGATCTCTTTGCTTCACTCTGGTATTCTCAAAGTTAAATGCCTTCCTCTTTTGTCCATCGCCACTCCAGCTGGCACCCTCGATCTTTACTCCCCCATCTACCCTACCCTTATTCTTCTTCTCCCGGTGGTACTAGCTTAAAGCCTCATTCCCACCTTCGATAATTATTGCTTTTTCTAGTTTGGTCCCAAAAGAGTTACTTTGGAACATAGATATTCGGCTATAGAGCTAGGGTTTCAAGACCTGCTCAAACCTTTTAGCCTTTCTCACCTCCATGCCCACTTGGTGTGGAACAAATCTCGCCAGTTCATTGAACTTGGCAGTATATTGGGAAACAGTCATCTCCCCTTGTTTCAACTCTAGAAATCGCAGCTCTATCCTCCCCTGCATACTCGTGGAAAAGTAGTTCTTGAAGAAAATCTCCTTGAACTACACCCACGTAAGGTTCTCTATACCAGCCCTAGCCTGGTTTGCCTCCCACCAAAAGTTGGCCTCTCCCTTCATTAGGTAGGTAACAAAAGAAACCTTTTGCCCCTCGTCGACATTTGCAATAACAAATGTCTTCTCTATCTCTTTCACCCACATCTGTGCTTTTATGAGGTCCGTAGTTCCTTTGAACTCCAGCGGACCGACACTCTTAAAATCTTTAAAAGTAGTAGCTCGTACTACTACAGGATTTCCGGGTATATTAGCCTCATTTCTATTAAAAGCGGTCGTTAACAAGTTAACGAACTCTTGCATCGGGTTAACCAGACCTCCTTCCGGTTGATTAATATTATTATCTTAATTTCGTTGTCTCCTTCTTGGAGGCATTTTGCTGTTAAGATAAACAACATTTCATTATTACTTCCTTCTTGTTAGTTAGTTATTATTCATTATTAAACAATAACTCATACTCATTGCACATATGTTCCATAAAAGAAAACTTATAATTAATTTGCTTCTTGTAGTAGAATACTACATCATTCATCATTACACAGCCTTAGCTGATTACATTACTATCCCGCAATTACTTTCCAAAAATTGGGATTTACAAAAGACTACCCTTTGATATACAAAAGAGGGTTTTACATCACTACTAGATACATCATATTTACATATCTAACTCTACTCTAGCTAATACTAGGTTACATCTGCTGTATGGCATTCTCAAAATTCGCATTGGCAAGACCAGCTATAATATCTCGGCTGATAGTATGCCGAGTCTACCATGCTTCTATTGGATACCCAGCTACTTGCTGCTGAAAATCCGCATGAGAACTCCTATGTATATAGGACATCCTCCCAATCTTCTGTTTCTTGGTCTTTAGCTCATGCCTGAGCTCAAAGACCTCGTGTTTTAGCTCATAGACCTTGTCCTTCGCCAAAACCTTCTGATTATGTTCCTCCTCCAACATTGACTCCATACTCATCTTATCCTCTAAAATAGCATGGAGCTCCTCCTTCACCTTCTTTACCTCCTTACAATACTGGATGTTTCTATCCAATACTGTCACAAATAGTTCCTTCATTGACTCCCCCGGAGTCATCTCTTCTACAGGTGCTATGGTGTTAAATGACACCACCTCCACAGGTCTAAGTTTTCGAAGTCTCTAGACTCAACTATCACCACTTCAGGCTCTTCAGCTACTGGGTTCGATATGATCTCTACTTGATTCACTGACTCCTCACTTAATATATGTACATCCCAATACATTTTGTTTTCTCCTAACATCTACAACAAAACAATTTAGCTTGATTAGTACACATTAGTAGAATAATAAAAACACATATTATATATAATGCATTTTTAGGGTTAATTTCATCTTTTACTTCTTTGACTTTTTTTAAGGTTATGACATAAGGTTCTAATTCCCCCCTTAAGTTTCATAACCTCTTGCTATGATACCAACATGTGACTCCCCCAAATCCGGGTATCTTCTAACCCGACATATGGTGCTACACGGTGCTACAGTTCACATATATATTCAATTGAAATGCCTCAAAAGAACGAATATATCTTATATATATTCCAAACAATATTACCATTCCCCAGGTTCTTTATAACCATTATATGTGTTCTTGTTATAATATTCAATAATAACAACATTCAACCTATACTATTACAAAGGTAATCTATAGGTTCGCCATAGCCTTCCCTTTATCTTTACCGGATCCTTCGGTCCGTTCGGTCTTAGCTGCATTCATATGGTTCAAGCAAGAGTGAGCATAACTAGCTCAACAAGTATGATAATTCCATTTAAACAATATACTTAAAACATACAAATTGTATATGTAAGACCCCAACTTTTATGAATAAAGATTAATTTTTCCCGAACTATATTTTTGAATATTATGGTGTGGATTTGATATAATGTTATGGTTGTGGGTGGTATTTATATATTTTGCAAAGTACGCAAGTTGTTATATTATATTTGATTGGTCAGGGAATATTCTTTTTGACAGGGAATATTCGTACGACAGCACAATCATTGGTGGACCCCATAACGAAATTATTGTCGGATTGAGAAAATGATAAAAATATCTTTTATAAAAATAACGGCGGAAGTTTTACCGTTAACTGTTGAAACACCTGGTGTTAAAAGTACAGTAATACGCGTGGTTGCATAGTAGCACACGATATTGATTATTGATGCTTACGTGAGAAGTCACTCAGTTTTGTTCAATTAGTGCTATAGTAATTGTTGCATAGTATCTCACGTTATTTGATTCAATTATTGTCGATATTTTATATATTATTAAATCAATAATTGAGATGACAAAGTTATTAATATTATTATTTGAAATATTTACGATGTCTAGAAGTTACATCAAAGAGAGGTTTGGTCACCTAATCATGCGCCCGATAAGGGAGAAATCCTTATTGAAAGCCCCTCTTTCCTGGGAACGACCTGGTCGTTAAATATTATGAATTATAATAATGATGATAAATATTGTTAAAAATATTGAAGGGATTTTTTATGAAGTCTTTGATGTAAATTTGCCTATTATATGGACCCCCAGTTAACCATTTTTCAAAATAATCGGTAGAAAATTATTTAATATAATAAAGGTGGGGCCACATGTGGGAGCTACATGTAGGGCCCACATGAGGAGAAAAGTCTTGGGGGGTGGGATTATTTTGTCACAGGTGGAGTGTTTTGCAAGAAATTGAAGTTGTATATATATATATATATATATATAAGTTTTATATAATATATATAATGGTTAGAAAATGAGATGTTGGTGGTGGAATTTTGATTCACGGGGGTTGTAACCTGTGAATGATAATGTGATTATATATATATATAATATATTTTATTAGTTTTGTTTTTTATGAAAAATAGAATATATTATATTTTATTTGCATAGTATTTTACAAAGCGATTACAAGCATGAAAGATTATATGAATCGCCTTTAGAGTGTCCGCTGGGTTTTCTGTTTCGTCTGCTTCTTTTTAATACCCTTCCGTTCTCCTATAAATAGGATGCTTAGTTAGAATTGAAAATCACACCAGAATCAGAGAATTCTTCTTCTATAATATTGAGCGTATTTCTTTTGAGTTGTAGAAAGCTTTGAGCGTAGAAAATACTGAAAGTTTTCTTCAAGAATATCCCCGCTATACCAGTTGGAATACTCTTCTTTTCAAGGTAAGGGATGTTATTTTTGTTCAATATTTGCTTGAAATAATATTTTCTTCCATACTCTGTAGTATGTAAGTAATAGTATTTCATTTCAGATTTCGAATTCTATACTCATTTGGTTAAAATTTTGGCTTTCTAAACTCCATGAAATTAGTAGAATATCCTTGATATTTGCGCTTCATCCAGTATCTTTTCATGGAAATATTATTCTGAGCATTCTTGATAAGTTTTAACTTTTTAATGCCGGAGTACTATTCACGGGGTTACTATTCTCGAAGTACTATTCACCCGGGGTACTATTCAAGATAAAAATTGATTCATTTTCGGTCCAAATTATTTTGGTACAATATTATTTTTGAATTTTACTCCACAAAGTAGTATCATGTTGACAATTTGGATGTTATTAATTTCTGGATAAATTAAATTATAAATCTTTAAAAATTTATTCTTGAACTTATTTTATTGAATCCTTATATCATTGTCATCATCCTCACGTTTATATTATGTTGAAAGTCATTTATGGCCTATAGTGCATATATGGACTTGGTATGATTATCACCAGGGATTATTCGGTATAATCATGTCCGTAATGTTACAAATGATGTGGTAAAATTCCTCATTGGCCCGTAGTGCATTGATGGATAGTTGTTGGCATGATCAAAACCATTGATGAATACACGAATATCCTTGGCCCGTAGTGCATGGATAATTTGTGGTCATGATACTAAAGAGTATCCTTGGCCGTAGTGTAAGGGTGATTCAATGATGTGGATTATTTATTAAGCTGACCCTCAGCGATAAAAGTGATGAAAAACCTTTTAAATCATAGAAGATAGTAGATTTTATTCTCTACTTGACTCTTCTAATGGATTGCTTGTTCCGCTACAGTTAAACTTGATGTTTGTTATATTTTATCAATTTAACACTATTGAAGGCTAATGATAATTTATTCTGAATTATCTCAGTCATAATATTTCTTACTGGGCTAGTTGAGCTCACCCTTTTGCTTTCATTGTTCTTTTCAGGAAATGAGAACGTAGCCGGTACTAGTCGGGGAACGGTGTGACGGTCCAGATGATAGCATTAGTAGTCCTCATTATTCTATGAAATAGTGTGATAATAAATATATTGAGGACTCCATTCGAGTTGAATACTGTCTAGAAGACAATATTCATATTAAAACTCTCAGTTTATGTTTTTTTCGTATTATACACTACAGTTGTATTATTAAGTTATATTTGAATTTTATACCATGTATTTGGCGACTCAAGATGGGTGATGTATACCTATTTTGGGGGGATCATAGTATATCTCCTATAACTGAACAATAGTTATGAAGTACTATCGATAATTCAAAATAGCAAATATGTTTACTACTATATCTTACCCTTCTTCTCAATCTAATCATGCCTTAGATTATTTAACATTGGTTCTGCTTTGTCTTAATGTTTTATATTCACGTTTGAGTACTCTTTCTTCAACCTTTAGCTGCATTACTTAAGGTTCTTAACACCCTTAATGATGTTACATTAGGTTTCTTAATGTGTTAGTTCATCATCAATTAGCGAATTTCCTTTTTATCTTTAAAAACTTTCTTCTCTATGCATTACCTAGTGCTGGCGCTGCGGCGCCAGCTCCCCTTCTTTGTTCCACGTTGCGGCACAAGTTAGCAGTGGCTAAGACTTGGCCTTGGCATTTTGGCGCCACTCTCAGTTCATTCAGCCGCGCAACGGTGCCACTCTTCAGTGGCTAATGGTCAAGTCTGGCGCTGTGGCGCCAAGGACAGTGCCTTGGTTGGCGCTGCTGCGCCAGCTCTGTGCACCAAAAAATTTTAACAGACTTTTTGCTTAGCGAACTTCTCAGACCCCTAAATTGATCATTTAAAGTCTGAATTAGCTCATTCAAAAGCCATTAGCTCACAAATCACATGAACTACGTGTTTATGTAAGAATTTTACATTTTTAAATCATAACATAAAATTCACCTTTTATGTTCATTTTAACGAAAATGATAAACATTGGTGAACGTTCATAGCTCGTTTCTTCGTTCAAAGATGGAATTTGGTCATTTTCATGTCCGCGACTCTAGAATGCCAATTGAGACTCATCTCCATCGAAAACCAACTGTTCCGAGTTCAATGTCAACTTTTGACTTCCATTTCGAGAATTTCACGATTTCGACGATTATCGTCTAATCTTCGTCAATTTCACCATAACTTCATTTCAAATGGATTCATTCCATCATACTAACATCCTAACCAAACATATTTCATTAATGTATACAAATGACAAATTCTTACATATTCATTATTAGTCCATAACTTAACTAGAGTATGAATTACTTGTTCGTGGCTTATTAAGGTTTAGGTCCATTGATTAGCCATTCTTATTACTTCTTAGCATACATTTTCTACCAATCAACACTTCTCTATCAACCTACAATTGAAGGGATGGAAGATTAATGGTCTAGGATTCTTACCCTTGATGATCTCTTGTTTAATTCTTGTTCTTCCTTCTTGCTTATTGGATTAACAAAGTCTAGCTTTTCTTACTTTTTCTCTCTACTAAATAAGTTATAAGGTGTTGGTGGAAAATAACAAGTGAATAATGAACTAGCCACTCTCTTATTTATAGAAAATCCTAATTGAGTGTATAATGGTCAAGAGGTCATCCCACCTTCTTAAACCACCTCCTTACTATTCATCCCTTGGCCATCACATAACTTATCCTTTGCTTGCTCACTAAGATCATGTCATGTGATCATGGGGCCCATATGGGTTGCCTCATGGGTCATTCTTACCCATTGGATCAATCCACGGATATTGTTCTTACTTTGGGCTTTACGTTTAATTAACTTTAACTTATTCTTTGGGCTTACATTAACAAACATTTGGGCCTTAACATTAATTCCAATTGGACTTTAACCATTCTTACACAAATCCTACAAGTCCCTTGCAATAGGATTAAAGCATTAACGTATAATCCTTGTACTCTTTACGTATACTAGTTCGTATAATCTTTCGTCATACACAATATACTAACTTTCATACATACTCGTATTCATTACCTCGTATAATACTTACGCATCATACGATCATCGTTTACTCATTAACGTTTCACTTTCCCTAACGTTCTCAAATTTAGTCCGCAGTGAAAAACTGCGTTCGCCATACATGTGAATTATTATTACATAATCCATCTTCCTTTGATATTCTATCGTTACATTTTTCTCTGAAGTTCAAAAATAATTCCTGAGCAGAAATCAGTGAATAGTGTTTTTCAAAAAATTTCTCGGAAAACTTTTATTTTCGTCTTAGAAATTCAAACACTTTAATTCTACCACGTAGTCAAAATACTACGACATTCCGACATATCTAGGTTATAAAATAACTTTCATCTTACTAACATATAATATAATTTTATTCATTATTTAATTAAATAAAATTATTTTACAATAAATTCAAATTTCTCGATTGTTACAGCTGCGACGCTGGCCTTTACTCTCTAGGTCGCGCTGTAGTGTGGAACCTGAGCCTCAGAATTTTTTTGCAGACTTTTGGTTTGATGAATTTCCCGGGCTCATAACTTATTCGTTATAAATCCGATTTAGCTCGTTCAAAAGATGTTAGCTCACAAATCACATGCTCTATGATTTCATTAGAAAATATTTCACTTTTGAATCTTTTATCTCAGAATTCACCGATTAGTTCATTTTAACAAAAAAGATAAATGTTCGTGAACGTTCATATCTCGTTTCTTCGTTCTAAGTCGAAATTTGATTATTTTCGAGTCCACAACTCTAGAATACAAATTTAGACTATTCTCCATCAAAAAATAACATTTTCGAGATCAATGCTAACTTTTGACTTCCATTCCGAGAATTTCACGATTTCGACGATTATCGTCTAAACTCATAAATTCCACCATAACTTCGTTACTTGATTTCTACACCGTTCCAAATGGATTCATTTCATCATATTAACATCCTAACCAAACATATGTCATTAAATCATTTATATGAAAATTTCTTACATGTTCGTCCTTAGTTCATAACTTCCATTATTATGCTTATCTTACAATATGACTTGTTAAGTTTTAAATCTTATAACAATCATCCTTATTACTTCTTGGCATTTAAGTTCTACCACTACTCACTTCTCTAACAATTGAAGAGAGGGAGAATCATGGTTTAGGATCATTACCTTTGAAGTTCTCTTGGTTAATTCTTCTTCTTCTTTCTTTTTCTAACAAAACTAGCTCTTACTTTTCTCTCTCAATATAACTGTAACAATCCATGATTTTATTATATGTAATTTAAAATATTTATTAAATTAAATAAATATTTTATTGATGTGATAGATGTTAGTAAATATTTATTTGATGTGATTGTTGTTACTAAATATTTATGAATTAATAAAATTTTAAATTAATGTAATTTATAATTTAGAGAGTTGTAATGTAACATGAGATGTTATATTCTTTGTTTTAATAATTTTAAATGGTATGCTAATTATTAAATAAAATTATAATGAAATTATAATTTTGTGATATTTGTTTAAGTGAAAAATTTATTTAAAATATGGTATGTGTAATTAATTTATTTATTTAATGTTGGATATGGAAATCCAAATAAATAATATGTGATTATAAATTATAAACTGAATTGTTTATTAAAATAAATTAAACTAATTTTTAAATTGATTTACCTAAACAATGCTTAAAATATTAGGTTTGTATTTTAAAGCCCTTTTGCCAAACAAAGCCTTATGGATTTTGGATTTTTGAATTTTGAATTATAATAATATAGATAAAATAAATAAAATATAAATAATATATATTAAATTATGGTAACTGATAATTTAATAGGGACAATTAGTAGACGTCGGTTTTAGTCGTTTGTAAATCGTGTGTTGGTTTTGTTTAATTTACGTATAATGTATTTGGTTTAAACCTAAGCCTAAGTAGAAAGATACAGAGAAAAAGGAAAAGAAGGTTTCAGAGAGAATTTGAGAGAAATTTATGAGTTTTCAAGCGATTATCAGTTGGTTAGCAAGGATTGTTTAAGCATAAGAAGGTATTTCTCTATAATTTTGATATGTTATGTATATATATATATATATATGTGTGTGTGTGTGTGTGTGTGTGTGTGTGTGTGTGTGTGTATATATTAGTTTTTTACGACATAATTTATATGTTTTGTGAATTCAATTTGTTGAATTGTTACTGTACAACTGAATTGTGGTGATTATACGTGTTAGTTATGTTCGAGTTTGTATATAAACAAGGAATTGTATGCTAATTTCATTTAAAAAGGAAGAAAACTGTTAGAGTGTATATATTTTTTCATATGGCTTGTAAAAGTACCAATTATGATGGTTAATTTATGTGATAATCTGTAAATTGAGTTTTGATTATGCTAGTCCATTAAGAAACGAAGAGAACGTAGTTTGAATGAATTAATTTGAACAAGAATTGTGATCACAGTGATGATTTCTATGAAGAATGTCAAAAAATGGAGCTTTGTGTAAAAATATGAAATTTAAGGAATAAAATTAGTTAAAGTGGTTGTTAAATTATTCTAAGTGGTTGAATATGTTAGCAATCATGTTTGTGATAGTTCTAAACAAATTGTATTTGTTAATTTCACTATTTTGTGGGTGAAATTCGTGTTAGTTGGGCTAAAAACGGCTACTGTTACTGCTTTCTACTTCTATCTGTGCACCAACGTAGTTGCGCTGGTGCCATGGCCAGAAATGGCGTAGCTGCGCCGGTCCCAGGCTTAGGTATGGCGCAGCTGCGCCATACTCTGTCATGAGATAGTGGTTTCTGCTGTTGCTACAGATCTTGAATACCATTGTAATTTAGTTCAATGATGTGTTAATGTGTCAAACATGTAATGTGGAGGTTTAAACGGCATAGTGTCACGTGGTTAGTAATTCTAAAGTTATAAGAAGTTAGTAAACTATGAAAATGTCATGTTGCGATTTATTGAACATGAGGATTAATAAATAAATGTTGTGAAGGTTAACACTTGGAATTTTTGATATTTATATAGTAGCATAAGACTTATACTAAATTAACAAGTTTAGCTAGAAATGGGTGTTATTTTGGAAGTGGATGTTATCATGTCTAATAGATATTATGATTCCACTACAATGTGTAGGTGAACGTGAGTTGTAATTTATAGCTTACGCGTGAGGCAAGTTTCTAAACCTTATCTTTTTACATTGAGCAAGCTTCTTACTCTAAACTTTAATTAAGCAAATTCTTGTATTCCTAATCATTATTTGAGCAAGCTATAACTTTAACTTTATTTGAACAAGTTCTAAATTCCAATAGTTATTGATGTATTCTAACTTTTTTATTGTTAGACAAGTTTCTTTAATGTCATTCTTGTATTGTGAATGCAATTTCTTGAATTCCAATTCCTAATGTCGAATTGTCTTATTTCAATTACTTAACACAAGTTATTCTCATAATGAGCAAGTTTTACTTTTAGCTTGCTATTACTTAATATATATTCAAATATTATTCAAGCAAGGTTTATTGTTATTCAATACTTATGCTTTGTAGTTGTTTCTAAGCAAGTTCACTTACGATTATTCATTTGTTCCATATTATGTTATTAGTGATTAACTCAGAGTGTTATCAAACTTTGTTGATTCAACTAATCCTTTAGTTGATGATTGTAAGACCCAACTTATTATTAATGAAATTTAATTTTCTATTTATTATTTTGAAATAGTAAGGGTTGATTTGATTAATGTGGATAGATAGTTACGGGTAAAATACGCAAATATTTTAAAATAAGCAAGTGGTTAACCAATTATTGATTCTTACGTGAAGAAGGCACTACTCAATAACGATTACGAAATTACCGATCGATTTTATTTTATTGATTTAATAATTGTTGCGTTGATATTTTATATTGATGTTGCTTCAATAATTGTCATTACACGTTAGATTTTCATTATCGAGCAATAATTCATATTATCTGAATAATATTATTAGATAACATTATTGGCAATGTCTAGAAAGTTCGCCAAGGAGAGGTTTGGTCACCTAATCAAGCGCGCCAGTGATGGAGAAATTCTTATTGAAAGCCCTTTCTTTCCTAGAACCTGCACAATATCAATATTGATTCTCAGTAATATTATTTGTGAATAATTAATTATTGATTCATATATGATGAGAAAAATATTGATTTTATGTGGATATATGGAGAAAATTTTAATGTGACAATTGTTGAAAATTGAAATTTTATCTTTTTCCGATAAAATAATTCATTTAAATATATTATTATATTTTAATAATATAATAATGGTGATATTTTACAACGAATGTGGGATATATGAATATACGAGGAGGAAGAGTATTTTTGTTGCAATAAATGTTTAAAACATGTTAAATACGCTTAAGTGGACCCCATTTATTAACCGAATTTGATTATAGCACAGAAATCGTCTGCTTTGTGGATTTCTTTGCCAATTCCTATTTGGAATTTGGAAAACTTTCTTCTGTAAGTTGTAGAGAATTGAATTTCCTAAAAAGACGCTAAATTTGAATTTTCTCTAACAAAGGGCTATTTATTGTGAAATTATTGAAGTTCTAGAAGCTCAAATAATTGATTTTGGAAGTTTAAATTATTTTAAATTAGAAAAATGTTTTTCCTTACTTTTCTAGAAGGTGGCATGTGCTTATTGAAATGAAATCGATTTCAAGAGGGCGTAGGAATTTTGATATATATAATATTAAATTAAATTTTACCTGTGTTCTAAGCAATTTCCTATAAATAGGTGCTTAGGTTAGAATTGAAAATTACAATTTAAACTCCAAGTTTTCTCTCTATATTTTCGATATTCTTGTGAGTATTTTGAGTATACTTTGAGTATTGCTATACTCGATGTGAAGTTCAAGTCATAGCCTATATCCTGTTTCATTCATAGCCCTAGCTTAATATTATTCAAGCAAGGTTTATTGTTATTCAATACTTATGCTTTGTAGTTGTTTCTAAGAATGAATTCAATACATAGTTAGTTCACTTACGATTATTCATTGTTCCATATTATGTTATTAGTGATCAACTGTAGTGTTATCAAACTTTGTTGATTCAACTAATCCTTTAGTTGATGATCGTTAAACTCTAAATTACCCTTGAAGCTTATCCAAACCAAACTTTCTTTGGTGCGAACTTATACTCTAAAACTGAAAAGAACAACTCTATTATAGGGGATACGCAATGCGTTTAGATGTTTGTGCCCAATACATGGTATGAAGGGCTGATCCCCCTAAGTACGTGAAGTCCCTACAATATAACTATTAAGGTTAAAGTTGAAAGATTACTTATAATCGTGGACATAGTTCATGGTCTTATGACCCTCAGATATAATTCATATTTTGATTTAAGTTTTTGGTTATTGTTGATAGAGTACCATTCAGTTTTGATGAGCCTATTCATTGGAAGTTATTATTCTTTTGTTAACTCATTGCTATATCTAGTGAGCATTTGTTTTGCTCACTCTTCCATACATATACACTCATTGCAGCTAAAGTTGAGAAGGTCGATGAACCTACAACCAGCAAAGGAAAGGGAAAAATGTGCAAGTGATGAAGACTTGTAATTTTACTTATTGTCATGAATGATATATTTTTTATTTTATTTAATGATGTGATGTAATTATTTTATTTCCGCACTTGATTGATGTTTAAGGTTAGACAACCTGGGAAGACTTTTGATTAATGATGTAACCCTTTAAATGGAGGATTTCTGATTTAATTTTATTATATTTGGGTAGATAGATATGAATGAATGGAAAGTGAACACCAAGTCTTGTGGGAATGAAGTACCTAGATTTGGGGGTGACACAAGTTGGTATCAAAGCTTTAGGTTATGAACTTTAGGTGGGGGAAAAGCCTTAGGAAGTAACCTTTGAAAATATAGTGGTGATAAACTCTTTTCGAGTTGTTAAGAAAGAAGTAATACAACACTTATGTACTTATGTAATTATAAATTATGTGCTCGTGAGTGTCGAGTAGTAATGATTAGTAATTAAAACTTAAAATTTTGTTGTCAGAATGGCTAATGTAGGAGAATCCAGTCAGGCTAGGGAGGAAGGATCCCAAATGCCTAGAGAGGAGGAGCCTCGAGATATTCAGGTTATTTAGGAACAACTACTGCCACGGGAAATATCTCCATTGGTTACAGTGGTTGAGTAGGAGGGTTTACCTGATGAGGATGATAAGATAGAGACGGACGAGGAGGACCCCGTTGAGTTGCCACAGTCCAATGAGGATGAGGAAGAGCTTCCTCTTAACTCGATTGCTGTCGTATGTACGACGAGGTATACGATCGCAATGTGGAACTCTAGGATACCATCGAGGAGTTGCAAGAGATAGTAGCTGAACACCAGATCACAATGGCGCAGAAGGACAACGAGATTCAGGATCGAGATGAACGTCTAAATAATGTCTAAAAGAAGCTGTTCCACACTGAAGGAGAGAACGAGCAACTGACAAAGAAGATTACAGAGCTGTAGAACAAATTGAAAGAAGAATCTACGAAGAGGGCAAGAGCCGAAGACGCATATGAGAACTTTTCAATGAGCCGGGATAATAGAGAGAGAGGTACAAGTAAAGAGGGGCAAAATGAAAGAGATGAATAGTGTTTTCAACACTGCGATCAATCAAGCTCAAGATCGGGTTATGTGTTATCCTATTCAGTTTGAGACGTTGCCATTGTACATTTTAGATCGTCGAACAATGTTTCGTATTATGGAAGAGGAGCGTCGTAAGGTTATGCAGTATTTTAGTAGGTTTTCATAAAGGTAATTACTATATGATTAGTGAGTAAATAAGATATAAATCCTAGGTATGATATAACCAATGGGATATGATGATGATGTAGTTGTCCTGAAACTTTTGTAGTTCAGGAAAGTAATGTAAATAGCAGTGATGCTATTGTTTTTATGTTTACTAAAAGATTATGAATGAATAAAAGTTATTAATTTATTGAAAGTGTTATGTGTTACGTGATAATATTTTATAGTGTGCAAACTAAGTAGTAATACTTAAAAGGTTGAATATAATCTAATGAGTATATTTTAACAGAAAATACCTCCAAGACGTCAACCTCGACAAAGGACCCCTGAGAATAACAACAATACTGAGGCTAATCCAGTTCAGCAATTCGTAACACTACTGACGGGACATTACAGAATCAGCCACAGAATCAAGTTGCGACATTTAAGGACTTCAAGGAAGTTGGGCCACCAGAGTTCCGTGGGTCCATGAATCTGGTTGAAGCACAGACCTGGATCATGGAGATAGAGAAAGTTTTTGATGTTGCTAGGGTAGGGGATAACCAGAAGACTGCTTTTACAACATTCATGTTGAAAGCAGAGGCTAGTTATTGGTGGCAAGCCAATAAAACCTGAGGAGGTATAGGGGTAATGACTTGGGATAGATTTAAGGAAATATTCTTCGAGACCTACTTCCCAGAAAGCTTAAATAATTAGATGGAAGTGCAGTTTCTAGAGCTAAAACAAGGCACAATGATAGTTTTAGAATATGCAGCAAGGTTCAACGAGTTAGCAAGGTTTGCGCCATATCAAGTGAATACGGATGAGCGCAAGGTAAGGATATTTGAGCAGGGACTGAAGCCCTGGTTGTACAACAGAGTCTCACTGTTCCAGTTAAAGACGTTTCTGACGGTGCTTGAGAAAGTAATTCTCGCTGAGAGTGGAGGTGAGGCTGTAACAAAACACAACCAAGAGCAGAGAAAGAAGAAGAATGAGGCTGAAGCTAAGAATAGTGGTGGTAACTGTGAAAATGGTAATAATAATTTGAAAAAGGAAGTGGAATGCAAATGTGGGAGTTGGAAATCAGAAAGGTAACCAACGCAGAAGAAGAAGATTGACACATGTGCTACATGCGGGAAGTTTCACACGGGTATGTGCTTAAGGAGGAAGCGGGTATGCTTTAAATGTGGTCAGGAGGGTCACATTGCCCCAAATTACAATCAACCCAAGAAGAATGCTTGCTACACCTGCTGGTCGAAGGATCATTTTGCTCGCGAGTGTCCAAAGAAGAAATCTGGTGAGACAAATGGAAACAAGGGAAGTGGCGGTGGAGGTACACTGACTATTGCTGGACCAACGTCTACAAATAAGCCCATAGCCAGAACCTTCAACATGACGGTGTAGGACGTGATGCAATCAAAAGATGTCGTGTCAGGTATTATCCCAGTCAATGATATAAATGCATATGTATTATTTGATTCGGGTGCTACTTGCTTGTTTATATACGATGAATTTGCTAAGAGGTTAGAAATACCTAGTGAAGAGTTGAGCTTCCCTTTAGACATAGAAATTGCGAATAGGAAGGTAATTCCTATTAGATTCGTATATAAGAATTGTAGGGTGGATATTAAGGGGAACATTATGATGGTAGATTTAATTCCAATAAAACTTGGGGAGTTTGATGTTATTTTGAGAATGGATTGGTTGTTCAATTATGGAGAGATAATTGATTGCCAAAAGAAGTGTGTAAATCTTATGACTTCGTCAAAGGTAGTTTTCCATGGTAGCAAATCGCCTAGACAAGCAAGGTGTCTGACGGTTGTGCAAGCTAAGAAGTTATTGAGTCAATCAAAGAAAATCGACATTTATTTGTATTTTTAACGTTTCTCTCTGTCTAAGGTTATAACCTAAGGTCTATCCCACCTAAGGGTTCTAACCCTAAAGCTCTGATACCAACTCGTGACACCCCCAAATTCAGGTACTTGAAACCTTAACTCGGTGCTTCACAATACCATTTCTATGAGCGAATAATACTAATAATAATAACAACAATATAAATACCAAACTTAATTTACATTTATATCAGAGTCTAATCCCAAGTACGCAACCTTTAAATATTCATTACAATATATGATAGATAATATATATCATCCTTATCTTAATAAAGTGAAACTATTACATAATATAACACCAACTTACTTTGCAACCTTCCCTTTCCCTTTGTTTTTAGTCGAGCCTTCTGGTTGTTCAGACTTAGCTGAAAACATTTAAATTATGCAAGGATGAGCATTTGATTACCCAGCAAGTAATAACAACTATAAATATTAGCTGAAAGGATTAAATATTTTCTTTGTACAACACTTCTACAACGAATCAACAGTTGTGAAGTAAGCATGAACCAATAATAAACAACATATCATTTTGATTTCAAAATTTTGAAACTACGTACTGAATATAAATGAGGATCAGTTGACATACTATGAACATTATTTTCTATTTTCAAAAGGTTAAATGAACTTCATCATGGCGAACCGTCATAACTTACTAAAGACGAGGGGTGAATGACTTAGCTTATGCCTGTATTGATCAATACTACATACAAGAACAATACTTTCATCCAGCATATCCGCCTTAGGCGCGTAAAAGTTTCCCAGATTCGGGATGTTCATACTAGTCTAGAACCCGAACCAAAACAATTCGGTTGGATACAATAAAGTTCTATCTTGTTCAACAATATTTTTAAATCTGTGTCTAGCTGAATCAAATAGCTTAGACGACTTTTAAGTCAATGTATACATACTGGAAACCAATAAGTATTTACCAACATGTTATAAAATATAATGATTATCCAAGTTAGACACAATTATATAACCATATGTAGAAATTAACGAACAGAATTAAGGAACTTGTACAACAGATTATGATCTAATAACTTAATTATACAGAATCATTGCATAAGTATATATAAAGGTTAAAATATTTGAACAATAAAAAAGAATAGTTCAGATGTTCGCTTACGCATGTCCATTGCATAAAGTAAATGCAAAGATATGATACTTGTCTGATCTGCTGCTTACACAACTTAGTTTTATCTTTTATATCAAGCCCTATCATTAATAAGATCATTTATTCGATTAGAATAATATATCATAACTCATAGTACTGCTATTTGCAGTCAACACATAACCTAATCACATTGTCACATATGTTTAACAGTCATTGGATCATAAACAAACACGTATACAGACAAATTTTATAAGTCCAAATCAATTTCTGAAACATGTCAGTGTACCGACGGCTTTATCGGGTAATTATCGGGTCTAAGACTCTATCATGAAGTTCAATATCCAATTGGATAACTTAAATATCAGGCATATTATTTTTAAATAACTTATAATAATTTTTAATTAATTATTATAATTTATCATAATATTTCAAACACCGGAATCATTATTAAATGATTTAAATATTAAATATTTCTATTATCATTAATATTTGATTAATATTAAAATATTAATGAAATCATTGCTAAAATATTAAAGTTATTTATAATAATTAAAAATATTTTTAAAGTATTAATATTACCCTTAACTCGATTTTTAAAATAATTAAAATCATTTTAAATAATTACCATTAATATTTAAATATTAATACATTACTTATCAAAATATTAAAAGTCATTTATTATAACTTCAAATATTTTTTAATTCATTTATATCCTTTTTAAATGATTTCTAAATCAATAAAATCATTTAAAACTATTTATTTAATATAACTATTAAATAATTCTAATATCATTAATATTAAATTATTAATGAAATTATCCTTTCAATACTAAAAGTTATATTTTATAACTTTAAATATTTTTAAACACTTTATTTTTATTTAAAATAATTTTTGTAATATTAAAATCATTTTTAATTAATTTATTTAATATAATTATTAAATAATTCTAATATCATTAATATTAAATAATTAATGAAATTTACTTTAAAATATTAAAAGTTATATTTTATAACTTTAAATATTTTTAAATACCTTATTATCATTTAAAATGATTTTTAATATAATAAAATTATTTTTAATTAATTTATTTAATGCATTTATTAAATAAATTAAATATAAATAATATTTTAATAAATATTAATATTTATGGAAAATATGCCAAATTATTAGAAGTTAATTTTTATAACTTAAAATAATTTTTAAAACTATTTTTGGATTTTTTATAATAAATTTCTATTTTTAAATGATTTTTTTAGAGAATAAATTAAATAAAATTACAAAGTCTGTCGCTATAGCCTTTAGCGACAGAAAGTGTAATCTATTGTGTTCTTGAGAAACCCAGATCTTCATATGCCAGTTTCGAGGCACCATGTTTGACCATCAATTATTTAGTGTGTAATGTGTTTCTGGACTAGTTAATGGTTAGATGTTGTAGTACTAATGTAATAGTACAAGATCCAACAACAAACAGGGTCATATCATGCACCAAATGCAAGATCTAAGCTCAAGAACAAGCTGTCAGAGTTGTTCTTCATTTTTTGAGTTATCTAAAAATGAAGAACAGTTCGTGTAGCCATATTTGGGCTTCCACAACTTGCAATCCGTGTATCATTTTTTGTGATATAATGGATCCAGTGTGTAGCCAATATGACAAGGAAGAGATCTATCACATTAAATCACTAAAATAACAACAGATCAAGCAGATCTATACCGGTCAAACCATGTCAGACGACATGTTAAAGCATTTTCTGGGTTACCCAGAAAACAACTTTCATGATCGTCGGCTTGGTTTAACCGTCCACTATGATCCACATGTTTGATGTTTAGGTGATCTTAAGGCATAAGAATGTAGTATAAACAACAAATTACAACTTAGATGCAAAGAAAAACACAAACAATCAACCCACTGTCAGATCCAAGCCTTTAAACTTCTTGTCAAGCCGATCTGGGCAAGTTCTGGGCTGCCCAGAATTGCTTGGTCATGGTCGGTAAATGAGGTTTGACCACCCATAACTTGCAATCTGTTCATGCTCTAACTTTGATTCAAGTTCTAGAGTACATATATTATAACATACTACATGATCAGACCTTTAAATAACAAAAACACATGACAGACAAAGATCTATGAGACCTGACATTAGGTTGTCAGACCATATTTTCCAATTTTCCAGATTTTGAAATTCATCAAATCCGAGCTTATAGATGTTATGGATCTAACATCTATCAACCCAGATCATCTATTTACACTATAAACAACATGTTTAATACAAAAAACTTAATATATAACAGAGGATCAAAGATCAGATTTGGTTTAGGTTTTATACGTCACTATGAACAAATCCTGATGATATGCTTATGATATGTTATGGTTGATTGTGGGGCTTGATTTTGGGACTGAAATGCCTTATGATTTCGTGGGTTTGGAGCGAGAGAGAGAGGTTTGGTTGAGAGTAAGTTGAACAAATGGGCTAAATGATGAACTTTCTCTCTCTTGATCAATATATATTACTTGGATGCAATGTATTTGGATGTTGAAATGGCTGAGTTGCTGAGATTTGTAGCACATGTGTAATCTAATTTGTTCAACAACTACATATCTTAGCTAGATTTGCAAGTTTCTTAATATAAAATGCAAAAAGGGCAATTATGTCATTTTCCATACAATTTTAATGGCCATTTGGTAACTTAGCAAACCTTTAGGGTTTAATCCTTAGGGTTTAACCCTAAGGTTTTAAAAAAAATAAATTTCTAGGATTTTTATTTAGGGTTTAAAATGATAAAATTTTAATTTCTAAAAATGGACAATTAGGGTTTCTTAATCATACTTACTTTCTTAATTACATAAAACATGAAAATTAAATTTAAGATTTACAAATTTTAATTAAGATTGCTAAATTAGCAATTAGGGTTCATAAATTAGCATTCAGGATTCCTAATTTGACAATTAGGGTTTTAATTAGTAATTAGGGTTTTCTAAGTAATAATTAGGGTTTCCCTAATTAACATTAAAGTTCGTACATTAGCAATTAGGGTTCTAGTTTAGTAATTAGGGTTTCTAATTACTAATTAAGGTTTATAATTTCGAAGTTAGGGTTCCTAATTTAGAAATTAGGGTTTAGCACAATAATACTAGGTTTTAGCATGATATACGATAATTGACCAACCATTATCAGTCTACACATATACAGTACATATTTATAGGACTGAAATAAAAATATTATTATATTATTATTCTCATTCCTTGATCAAAATCCAAAATTAGGGTTTAGCTTCCATACATGATTTATCTTGCATATATAGCATTATTAATTAAGTTAAAATAATTAACTTAATAATCAACTAAAATTCATATAATAAAATAATTATTATAATAATTCCCATAATCCTTTCATATATTATTTAAATATTAGATAATCATATTTTCATGGAAAATAAATAATAAAAATATTTTTACTACAAAATTAATTATAAAATATAATTTATAATGGTTGATAATTCTAATAAAATTATTTGAAACTACTCATGTAATAAATAAATTTTATTTATCACATAAATACATAAGCTTTACCTTATACATATTCCCACCTTTAAAATAATAATAATAATAAAATAAAAATTATAAGCAAAATTTCTGATTTAATTATATAGAAAATATCGGGTTATTACAAAAATAGGCAATAACATAAACAACAAAAGATCTGATTCGCAGGTATAAATCCCACTCATCAAATACCCCCAAACTTAAGCTTTTGTTTGTCCTCAATCAAACTAACCGACACCCAAACCTACACTACTGTAAAACACGAATGAAGAAAAATTCTATAGACTAATATCATGGCCTCTAAGCACAATTATAAACCCTCTGTGAGAATAGTACAAACACACATATGAATGAGGGCTAAATGTCAATTAATAAGCATGAGACGGTACTCAATCCATTCTATGTGTGTGTGTGTGTGCAGACCAAACATCTTAAATAGCCATAACCCAAATTAAGATCACACAGTAGAATGTGATAACCAATAAGCTTACTTTGCAACTCACATAATTAACAAAAATTAAGAACAAGAAGCAAAAACAAGAAAGGATCAAAAGGTTCTAGTATAATGAAGTAAATTCCGACTCAGACAGTACTTGATTACTTTTAGGCTAAAGAGAGTACTCATTAGCAAGCTTTCAATCAATGACTCCCAAGTCAGATGACCTTAGAGTACTAGGTGTAGAACACCCCTATGAATCTAATTACTCAAGCAACAAAGGCCACGTAATCAACATAAGTCCAAAATAGATTTTACCAGCCTGCGTTTATGGGCTAGTGCGTTTCCACGCTCCGTCTCAACCCACTGCAATATTGTAATTATATTAGTTTTTTTTTAATAGAACTATAGACCCGAAAGTGTAAAAGCCTCTAAGTCTTTTATTATCTTGGAATCAACAGAGTTTTAACAGCGTATAAATTTTTAACACAATAAATGGACAATCTAAATCTGGACACATAACTAGAAAAGACAATTGGTCAGTGCTCGTTAAACAGATGGATCCAAAACAGTCTCGACTTATCCAATTAATACGCCCCTAGTTCAAATAAGATTTGACACTACTCTAAGAAAATGATATAATTAATTGGCGCTTTTTATTAGCCACAATCAAAACCTAAGCGCTAAAATACCCTAACCCAGCATATAAACAATTACAGACCGGGGGATAGAGTTAACCAACATATAATAGGCAAAAAACTATAAAATATAAAGCACCCTTGTCAAAATAAGGCAAAGCCATAACACATGGCATTAAATATACCAATAATCTGTGTAAACCTCAAAAACTATGGCTATCCACAAAATAATATCTGATTTAATCAAGATATCCCCAAATATCACCTGACAACTACACAATCCCAAAAGATATACAACCAAGAGCATGCATCCAAAATAAAACAAACCAATAATCATAATAATAATCAACATAGATAAAACAAAGATAATTAAGTAGTCTAGGGCTATCCAGAGTGATTCTCTCAAACCCTCACACAATAAACATAAATAAACTTACACATCATAGCAGTTCAAATAATACTAAATTAACACAATTCATATATAATTAAAATAAAAGGAATTCCCCCCCCCCAAACTTGTAATTTGGCCAGTGTCCTCAATGGCCTCCTAACTTGCATCATCACGCATCCGGAGCATCGCCACCATCATCATCCTCATCATCCTCCATGTTGACAGGCTCTTCCTAGCGGGCCTCCTTCTGAGGCAAAATTGTGGCGGATAAGGCGCGTAGACTGGAGGCTCGGGAAATTGCAAAGGCATGAAGTCAGCGTCATCTCCTCCTTGTGCAGCATGAATATTGGAGATCGTGCTAACAAATTTGGTGTGATAGTGGTGGAATTGACTTTGCCATTGGGCCACAGTGTCAACCTTGTAATGTAGGAAATTCAGGCTGTTCAAAATTTCAGCTAAGGCCCTAGGAGGAATGACATCAGATGCTGGGGGCTCGGGCACTTGTATGGAAGTCTCTGGCTTCATTGGCTTGATCGGATGATAGCGGTTGTGGTGCCGATAAAAAGCCCTCTCCTCGAGGATGCAACGATGCTCTTTCCCATACTCCATAACGGGCTATGACATGGTGATCAATTAAAGCCATTGGTGGCTGGGTTACATCCTCTTTTTCCCACATAACACCCGCTCGCTTACAAAGTCGTGTGATAAGAGATGGGTGAGGGAGGCCCAACATTACATTACTTCGAATGGATTTTTTGATAGACTCTTGAATAAGCACCCCGATGTCAACCTTTAAGCCCGTAACAATAGCATACAGCAGAACGACCCTCTCTTAGGTCACATCACTTAAGTGATGTGTGGGCATTATATTTGCATAAATAAACAAGTGCCACGCCTTACCATAACGACATAAAGCCTGTTGGGGGAAGAAAGTCCGTTCACCATGGTACTCATTAGTCTTTCAGATAGTCCCACGCTTGCACAGTTTTATAATTAACTCGTTGGTACTGTAACTCCGCAGCCCCGGCTCCAGATAGTCGTGAATGTCGTAATTAGGAGTCCCATACACTGCATTCATAACTCGACTATCAAATTAAATTAACTTTCCCCAAATTGGTACCGTCGAGGGGCCATCAGCATTGGCATTGGCATAAAATTCTTTCACCACCGAGATCACTGCCGATTCAGGCGGCTTGGTGAAATGAACCCACTTCATATTGACTATCATGGCCATCATCTGACCATCGATCTTGTCATCCGGCCTAAGCCCTCTTTCGGGCACAAGACTCCTCCATGAAAAGTTTTGAGTGTAACGCTTCCAGGCCTCCTCCGATGGGAATATGACAGCATCCCAACGGGTAACAAGGGTACCAGAAGATGGTGTAGGAGGAGGGCCAATATTGGTTCTTGGACGCTTAGAATTCATGATTAGGAGAACGAAAATCCAAATACTTGTACTAATTTCACAATTTTTCACACCCAACTGACACAGAGAAGAAACAGATATAAAATCCTTACCTCGCTCTGCTTATATAGGCATAGGCGTCAGAGAGAGAGAGGAAACAACGGTCCAAAATAATAACTACACGACGGTTGGACTTTGAACGGTAGGAAACTGACGGACGCAACGGTTGGGCAGCCTAACGGCTCTTGGAAGAAGAGGGGATGGAGGAGAAAAATTGTTGAAAGGAAAATAACTGCTACAAAAGAACTCAGAAGATGCGTCATAAAAACAAAAGTTCAGACTTGGCGCTGCGGCGTAGTGCATGGCGCTACGACGAGGTGCATGGCGCTACGGCGCAGACATGGGTTTGATTTGGCATTGCAGCTCGAGAGCTTGGCGCTGTGGCGAGAGTTTCCAGAATGTAATGCCCATTGGTGGCGCTGTAGTGTGAAAGTCAGAGCACGGGGTGGCCTACAACGCAAGTTTCGAGTAGGTACTAATGAGCCTTGGCACTGCGGCGGGGAGAATGGCGATGGGGCGCGAGTATACAGTGTGTTCTCCTTAGCCATGGCATTGCAGCGTGAATTTGTATAGGGAACTAGGCGCTGCGGCGTGAGTTTCTAGTGGGTAACCTCTTGGCTCGGCGCTGCAGCGTGAAAAATGAGGCCTCTGCGCGACTACAGCGTTGCGGCGCGAGTACCAATATAAACTGTGGCACCGCGGCGTGACATCTGAAATTTGATATTGAGTTAAATAATCCTGCACAAGCCAAAACCTCATATCAAGCAACAACACAAGAAAAGAAGACTACAGACACTGTAAATACCATCTAACTACTAAAGACCCTAAAACACATGCTCTTAAACATACTACAATGCACTGGATACTACAAAGAGTAACTAATGAAAACAAAAATAAAACTGAATTGAATGAAAACAGAAGAAATTTGTAAACGAAACTCGCTTTGATTCATTGAGTTGCAAAAGTCTTTTCTCACCGGCTGCTTCTAAATCAAAGTTTAGCTTCTGGATAACCCAATAGGCGTTGTGCTCCAACTCCACTAGAAGATGACAAGCCTTACCATAAATAAGCCTATACGGAGACATTCTGATAGGCATTTTGTAAGCTGTGCGGTAAGCTCACAAGGCATCATCAAGCTTCTTCGACCAGTCCTTTTGATTAGGGTTAACAATCTTCTCTAAGATAAGTTTTACCTCTCTATTAAAAATCTCCGCTTGGCCACTAGTCTACGGATGATAAGCAGTGGCTATCTTATGGGTCACCCCATACTTAGCTGGAAGGGCTTTGAAGTATTTGTTACAAAAATGCGACCCTTCATCACTGATTATAGCCCGAGGCATGCAAAATGAGTGAAAATGTTTTTCTTAAGGAAATTAAGCACTACCTTCGCATCATTAGTCTGCAAGGCAACTGCTTCAACCCACTTAGAGACATAATCCACCGCCACAGAATATAGAGATTATTGTAGAAGGATGGGAATGGACCCATGAAGTCAATACCCTATACATCAAATAATTCAACTTTGAGGGTATTCTGCAAGGGAAATTCATGCCTTTTCGAGATGGTTCCCACCCTTTGGCATCTATCGCAGCGCGATACATATATGTGCACATCTTTGAATAGGGTGGGCCAATAAAATCCAGACTGAAGCACTTTAGCTGCAGTTCTTTGACCCCCAAAATGACCTCCATAATTTGAGGAATGGTAGTGATGGAGCACACCTTCAATTTCATCCTCTGCAAACATCACCCCAGAATTTGATCAGAACACTGCTTGAATAAGAAGGGTTCATCACACAAATATTGTTTGGCATCTTTTAGGAATTTCTTCCTCTGTTGATAGCTCAGGTTGGGAGGAAGCACTTGGCAAGCGACAAAATTAGCAAAGTCCGCATACCACTGGACTTTGCTTTGGACGACAAAAAGTTGTTCATTCGGGAAGAAATTATTAATGGCTTTTTCAGCATCTCCCAAATGTGGGGGGTTTTCCAACCTCGATAAGTGATCTGCTACCTGATTTTTTGTCTCCTTTTGTCTCGGATCTCCAGATCAAACTCCTAGAGAACCAGGACCCACCTTATGAATCTCAGCTTAGCATCATTCTTTTCAATCAGGTATTTGATTGTCGAGTGATCAGTGTAGATGATCACCTTTGTTCCAATGAGGTAGGAACGGAACTTATCAAACGCATAGACCACTATCAGTAATTCCTTCTTAGTGGTAGTATTATTCAGCTGAGCATCAGTTAAAGTTTTGCTGGCATAATATATTATGTGGAATACCTTATCCCTTCGTTGGCCTAGCACCGCCCCAATAGAAAAATCTCTTGCATCGCATATTAGCTCAAAAGGGAAGGTCCAATTAGGGGCTACCACAATAGGAGCCAAAATAAGTTTTTTCTTTAATAGATCAAAAGCACTCAGGCAAGATTCATCAAATTAAAAAGGCATGTCCTTTTCCAATAATGTACATAGCGGTTTGGTTATTCGTGAGAAGTCATGGATAAAACTCCTATAGAACCCAACGTGCCCAAGGAAGCTCCTTACCTCTTTTACTAATGATGTCGGCGGTGGAAGGTTATTAATGACATCAATTTTCACCTTGTCAACCTCAATGCCTCCAACAAAACCCGGTGTCCCAAAATAATGCCCTCCTCAACCATGAAGTGGCACTTCTCCTAATTCAATACAAGGATAGTTTCAACACATCTATGGAGAACGATAGTCAAATTTCTCAGGCAGTTATCAAATGAGCTCCTGAATACCAAAAAGTCATCCATGATGACCTCCAGGGTCTTTTTCAACTATATCAGAGAAAATCGACATCATGCAACACTGAAATGTTGTAGAAGCATTACACGTCCCCGAAAGACATTTTTTGAAAGGCAAACGTCCCATAGGGGCATGTGAATGTAGTTTTCTCCTGATCTTTGGGAGCAATTAAAATTTGATTATATCCAGAGTAACCATCCACAGAACAATAAAATTCATGCCCAATAAGTCTATAGAGCATCTGATCAATAAATGGAAGAGGAAAGTGATCCTTATATGTGGATTTGTTCAATTTCCCGTAATCCATACGCACCCTCCATCCAGTCACCGTTCTGGTTGGAATTAGCTCGTTGTTTTCATTGGGCACTACAATCGTGCCGCCCTTCTTTGGCACGCACTGAATAGGACTGACCCAAGGACTATCAGAGATGGGGTAGATAATGCCCGCATCCAATAATTTATTAATCTCCTTTCGAACCACCTCTTTCATGATGGGATTCAACCGCCTCTGCTATTCAATGGATGGCTTAGACCCTTCTTCCAGTAAGATTTTGTGCATGCATAGTGCTGGACTAATCCCTTTAATATCAAAAATTGACCACCCTAGGGCCGCTTTATATTTCTTAAGCACTAGCAGCAACTTAGCTTCCTGGAAGTTGATGCCTCATCATCATTTATAGACTCAACCTATCTTTAGAACTGTTTGGATCTTTGGGGTGCATCTAGCCACTTGGAAAATTCGACATGTGTGGGCTCTTCCATTGTACTGTCCCCTGTCAATGTGGCTTCTAAAGGGTCTGTAATGCAGGTTTTTGAGAGCACTTCCTTAACTGTATTATCAATCACATTAATCTGGAAGTAGTCCTTAGGAGTATTCGGATATTTTATCGATCTAAAAGCATTGAAAGTTACTTCTTGATCTTGTACGCTCATTATCAACTCCTCTTTCTGTACATCAATTAGGGTCCTCCCTATCCCTAAGAATGGCCTGCCCATTATTATAGGGACCTCTATGTCTTCCTCAAAATCTAGGACAATAAAGTCTGCTGGGAAGATGAATTTGTCATCCTTCGGGTACGTAAGAGATCTATCAGCCAATTGTAAAGTGACACTTGTAGGTTTGGCTTCATTTAGCCCCACTTCTTATATATAGATAGAGGCATCAAGTTGATGCTAGCCTCTAAATCACACAAAGCCTTTCCAATGAATTGGTCCCCGATAGTACAAGGAATTTTGAAGCTTCATGGATCTTGTAGCTTTGGTGGCTTATTTTGTAGAATGGCACTGAACTCCTCTGTCAGAGCAACTATTTCATAATCCCCTATTTTTCTCTTCTTAGACAAAATGTCCTTCATAAATTTAACATAACTAGGCATTTGCTCCAGCGACTTCTGCAAATGGGATGTTTATGTGAAGCTTCTTAAACACCTCTAAGAATTTAGAGAATTGTTTATCAAGCTTTTACTTCTACATGCACTGGGATAATGGCAACAGTGGGAGAGCGGGACTAGTTGTGTTAACTGTAGGGGTTGGTGATTGTGTTGGATCACGTTGAGAATTATCCTCACCCCTGGATTTGTATTCATTCTGTTCCACAACAGGCTCCTCTATAGCTAGTTCTTCTTGCACCATAGAGTTTTCTCCTCCATTCACATTTAAGATCCTCCAACTCCGGAGTGTCACTGCTTTGCATTGTTCCTTGACCTCCCATTTCGGGTTGACATCAGTATTACTAGGCAATGTGCCTTGTGGATGATTGTTCAAAGCAGAGGCCAACTGCCCCATTTGGACTTGAAGGTTCCGGATGGAGACCTCCTGATTATTACTCCTCGTTTCATTTTGGGCAATATAACGATACAGGAGATCTTCCAAACTAGGTTTCCTCTCCTGTTGAGGTGGTGGATGGTGGAACTGATTCTACGAGCTATATGGTTGTTGATTGTAATGGTTTTGAGACTGGAAACCCGGAGGGTTTGAGAAGTTATGTAAGACCCCAACTTTTATGAATAAAGATGAATTTTCTATAATTATCATATTTTGAATATTATGGAATGAATTTGATATAATATTATAGTTGTGGGTAATAGTTATAAATTTTGAAAAGTACGCAAGTTGTTATATAATATTCGATTGGTCGGGGAATATTTGTTTTAACAAGGAATATTTGTACGATGACACAATCATTGGTGGACCCCACAACGAAATTATTGTCGAATTGAGAAAATGACAAAAATATTTTATGAAAATAATGGCGGAAGTTTTATCGTTAAATGTTGAAACACAAGGTGTTAAAAGTACAAGAATACATGTGGTTGTATAGTAGCACACGGTATTGATTATTGATGCTTACGTGAGAAGTCACTCAGTTTTGTTCAATTATTGCTTCAGTAATTGTTGCATAGTATCTCACGTTAATTGATTCAATTATTGTTGATATTTTATATATTATTAAATCAATAATTGAGATGACGAAGTTATTAATATTATTATTTGCAATATTAACGATGTCTAGAAGTTACGCCAGGAGAGGTTTGGTCACCTAATTGCTATGATAGGGAGAAATCCTTATTGAAAGCCCCTCTTTCTTGGGAACGACCTGGTCGATTAATAATGTGAATTATAATAATGATGATGAAGTTTTTTTTATTAGTATTATTAATGTAATAAAACAGAAACGCTTTTTATATAAAATAGAATACTTTTATAAAGTTATTCATTTTATTAGACTATAAATAGAATATATTATATTCTATTATACATAGTGTTTTGCATAGTAAAATCTTTTTATATAAAACAGAATACTTTTATAAAGTTACTCATTTTATTCGACTATAAATAGAATATATTATATTTTATTATGCATAGTGTTTGCATAGTGCTTGGCATAGTAAAATCATTTTATATAAAATAGAATACTTTTATAAAGTTATTCGTTTTATTAGATTATAAATAGAATATATTATATTTTATTTAAAAGATTTTGTTTTATTATAATATTTTATAGTAAACCAATCTGGACCGTCTCGTTTAAAAGTAAATCACTCTGGACCGTTCAGGAATTAGTTATTATTCAGGCCATTCTCCTATAAATAGAAGCTCATTCCTTCATTATTTCTTACGAATTCACTAAAACTCTAGAGAGAGAAACTATAGAGAGAAAGAAGAAAAGTATTCTACTACTTCACTACTCCTATATCCAGTTGTTCTAAGGTAAGGAGTATTATTTCTTTCGTATTCATGAAGAGAACTTCTGCTATTGCATTTTTTTATTCTGTTGGAATAACATGTATACGTGGTCTACCCTATACTTGGTGAAATTCTTTTGTTATTCCATTCTTTATCATTATGTTAGAATGACCTGTCTATGCGAAGTACCGCATACATGGTGAAATTCTTCTGTTATTCCATTCTTTATCATTATGTTGGAATAATCTGTCTATGTGACGTACCGCATACATGGTGAAATTCTTCTGTTATTCCATTCTTTATTATTCTATTGGAACATCCCGTCATGCATGCTTTTACGCATGACCGGTTTTATTATTTATTTTTCTCATTGGAACATCCCGCTTGGTGCTGAATTTCACTTTGACTTGGTTCCGTTATTTATTATTCTCATTGGAATATCCTGCTGCATGCGCTTTACATATGACCGGTTACATTATTTATTGTTCATTGGAATAACTTTTATGCATGCGGTCTATCGCATTCCTGGTGATTTCTTGTGTTATTCCATTCTTTATTATACTCAGTTGGTTAAAGTTTTGACTTATATACTCCATGAAATTAGTGGAATATCCTTGATATTTACTTCATCTAGTATCTTTTCATGGAAATATTCTTCTGAGCATTCTTGAATTTTACTCTATAAAGAAGTATCATGTTGACAATTTGGACGTTATTAGTTCCTGGATAAATTAATTCTTGAACTTGTTTTATTGAATTCTTATATCATTGTCATCATCCTCATGTTTATATTATGTTGAATGTCATCGGTGGCCTGTAGTGCATAGATGGACTTGGTATGATTATGACCAGGGATTAATCGGTATAATCATGACCATAATGTTACAAATGATGTGGTAAAAGTTCTCATTGGCCCGTAGTGCATTGATGGACAGTTGTTGGCATGATTATGACCATTGATGAATACATGAATATCCTTAGCCCGTAGTGCATGGATAATTTGTGGTTGTGATACTAATGAATATCCTTGGCCATAGTGCAGGGATGATGTGGATTATTTATTAAACTGAGTCCCAGTGATAAAAGTGATTAAAAACTTTTTAAATCATAAAAGATAGTAGATTTTATTCTCTACTTGACTCTTTTAATGGATTGCTTGTTCCGCTGCAGTTAAACATGATGTTTGTTATATTATATCAGTTTAACACTGTTGAAGGCTAACGATAATTTATTCTATCTTAGTCATAATATTTCTTACTGGGCTAGTTGAGCTCACCCTTTTACTTTCATTTTTCTCTTCAGAAAATGAGAACGTAGTAGGGACTAGTCGGGGAACGGAGTGACGGTCCAGATAATAGCATTAGTAGTCCTTACTATTCTGTTAAATAGTGTGATAATAAATGTAATGAAGACTCAATTGAGTTTGGATATTGTCTAGATGACAATATTTGTATTAAAACTCACAGCATATGTTTTGTCGTATTTTACACGACTGTTGTATAATTAAGTTGTATTTGAATTTTGTACCATGTATTTTGCGATTCAAGATAGGTGATGTATACCTATTTTGGGGGTGTCATAGTTGGTATCAAAGCTTAGGGATATGATCACTGGCTAAGATGTAAGACAAGAACTAGGAGGGGAGAGACGGGGAATTCCTTCACAAGTATGACCTACCTAAATTTATTTGGTATTTAATTGGTCGGTCAGAGTATAGGGATAATATGTGATATGTTAATTAACCCTTTTTTTGTGGTAGTATTTGAAAATGACATCCGAGAATGTTGAGAACATCAATGGAGCACAGGAGACCGTTGAGTCTCCACAGATCAATAATCAGGATAATGTGCATCAAATCTTGGCTCTTGAGTTTCAAGTCCCAACAATCTTGAGTATCATGTCCAGGTGCTCTGGCATGATAAGCACACTTCCGAGTAGCATTGAAACCCCTCCCATTAGGGTTGGCTGGTGGAAGAAGATGCGTGATTTTCTTCTGAGTAGTCAGAAGAGCAAGAATATTCTCGAGCGAGTCCCCTAAAGGTGTGAACGTTCGAGGGCATTTTGCATCTCCACCTTTAGGCAATAGAGGGTTTGAAGATTGTGCTTGGAAAGGGGAGTAGTTTCACCTCTGTATAGGCATGTCCTGGCTGTCTTTTTGACCTTGTAGTATCAAGGAAACATCATGCTCTTTCTTTTTATGGACCCTCCAGGGGTTATTTCCATAAGTTCCGAACTGGATTTGCTCAGCAATTGCTTTAAGAGCGGCTAGGTCTTGAATCTTTCATGACTTCAATCCCATCTACCCCATCTCTCCGTGTTTTATCATTTCAAAAAATGGTTTGCCAATACTGGCTAAAACTCTCTCATACAAAGGAGCTTCTTGTATGTCTATGAAAGTCATGACCATTTCTGACTACGTCATAGAAGGAATAACTCGAGCAGCAAGAGCGTACTCTCTGAAAGACTCATTAGACTGTTTCTTGACCTTGGTAATCTTGTACCAGTCAGGAGACATCTGATATTGAAAATTGTACTGAGTGAGGAAGGCATGAGCTAGTTCTTCCCAGCTATAGATCTTTGAGTTGTCTAATCTGGTATACCATGAATGGGCTTCTCCAGTTAGACTCTTCTAGAACAGCTGCATTCTTAGCTTCTCGGGGTTATCTCCTAGGTTGGAATTGATACTCCTGGTGTGTGTTCAAGGGTTGAGACTGAACTTCCGGCAGTATCCGGAATGGATGTGAGCTATTTTCCAGGGTTATCTCCGAAAGACGATTCTGCCCTCCTGCAATGTCAGTAACAGGTGTGTAGAAAATTTTGAGTGTTTGCAGTCTCCATACTTTTCTCATCCTCTAAGACAGAATGGACCTCCTCTTTTAGTTCCTTTACCTCCTTACAATACTAGATGTTTCTATCCAATACTGTCATAAACAGTGCTTTCATTGACTCCCCCGGAATCATCTCTTCTTCAGGTGCTATGGTGTTAAATGACACCACCTCTACCTCCTCTTCAGACATGCCATCAAACGTAGACATAAGGTCTAGATTTTTTGAGTCACTAGACTCAACTATCACCACTTCAGGCTCTTCTGCTATAGGGTTCGACAGGATCTCTACTTGATTCACTGACTCCTCACTTAATACATGTATATCCCAATACATTTTGTTTTCTCCTAACATCTACAACAAAAAAATTTAGCTTGATTAGTACACATTAGTAGAATAATAAAAACACATATTATATATAATGCATTTTTAGGGTTAATTTCATTTTTTACTTCTTTGACTTTTTTTAAGGTTATGACTTAAGGTTCTAATTCCCCCCTTAAGTTTTATAACCTCTTCCTATGATACCAATATGTGACTCCCCCAAATCCGGGTATCTTCTAACCCGACATATGGTGCTACACGGTGCTACAGTTCACACATATATTCAATTGAAATGCCTCAAAAGAACGAATATATCTTATATATATTCCAAACAATATTACCATTCCCCAGGTTCTTTATAACCATTACATGTGTTCTTGTTATAATATTCAATAATAACAACATTCAACCTATACTATTACAAAGGTAATCTATAGGTTCGCCGTAGCCTTCCCTTTATCTTTACCAGATCCTTCGGTCCATTCGGTCTTAGCTGTATTCATAGGGTTCAAGCAAGAGTGAGCATAACTAGCTCAACAAGTATGACAATTCCATTTAAACAATATACTTAAAACATACAAATTGTATATGTAAGACCCCAACTTTTATGAATAAAGATTAATTTTTCCCGAACTATATTTTTGAATATTATGGTGTGGATTTGATAAAATGTTATGGTTGTGGGTGGTATTTATATATTTTACAAAGTACGCAAGTTGTTATATTATATTTGATTGGTCAGGGAATATTCGTTTTAACAGGGAATATTCATATGACAAAGATAATCATCATTAATTGGACCCCATAACATGGAATTATTGTTTGATTGAAAAATGATAACAATATCTTTTATAAAAATAACTTGGAAGTTTTACCGTTAACTGTTGAAACACCTGGTGTTAAAAGTACAGTAATACGCATGGTTGCATAGTAGCACACGATATTGATTATTGATGCTTAAGTGAGAAGTCACTCAGTTTTGTTCAATTAGTGCTATAGTAATTGTTGCATAGTATCTCACGTTATTTGATTCAATTATTGTCGATATTTTATATATTATTAATTCAATAATTGAGATGGCAAAGTTATTAATATTATTATTTGAAATATTTACGATGTCTAGAAGTTCTGTCAAGGAGAGGTTTGGTCACCTAATTGCGCGCCAATAGGGAGAAATCCTTATTGGAAAGCCCCCTCTTTCCTGGGAACGACCTAGTCGTTAAATATTATGAATTATAATAATGATGATAAATGTTGTTAAAAATATTGAAGGGATTTTTTATGAAGTCTTTGATGTAAATTTGCCTATTATATGGGCCCCCAGTTAACCATTTTTCAAAATAATCAGTAGAAAATTATTTAATATAATAAAGGTGGGGCCACATGTGGGAGCTACATGTGGGGCCCACGTGAGGAGAAAAGTCTTGGGGGATGGGATTATTTTGTCATAGGTGGAGTGTTTTGCAAGAAATTGAAGTTGTATATATATATATATATATATATATATATATATAAGTTTTATATAATATATATATAATGGTTGGAAAATGAGATGTTGGTGGTGGAATTTTGATTCACGGGGGTTGTAACCTGTGAATGATAATGTGATTATATATATAATATATTTTATTAGTTTTGTTTTTTATGAAAAATAGAATATATTATATTTTATTTGCATAGTATTTTACTAAGCAGTGCACAGTGAGATTATATGAATCAGTTTAGAGCGTCCGTGAGTTTTCTATTTCGTCCGTTCTTGTACAATACCCCTTCCGTTCTCCTATAAATAGGATGCTTAGTTAGAATTGAAAATCACACCAGAATCAGAGAATTCTTCTTCTATAATATTGAGATATTTCTTTTGAGTTTTAGAAAGCTTTGAGCGTAGAAAATAGTGAAAGTTTTCTTCAAGAATATCTCCACTATACCAGTTGGAATACTCTTCTTTTCAAGGTAAATGATGTTATTTTTGTTCAATATTCGCTTGAAATAATATTTTCTTCCATACTCTGTAGTATGTAAGTAATAGTATTTCATTTCAGATTTCGAATTCTATACTCATTTGGTTAAAATTTTGGCTTTCTAAACTCCATGAAATTAGTAGAATATCCTTGATATTTGCGCTTCATCCAGTATCTTTTCATGGAAATATTATTCTGAGCATTCTTGATAAGTTTTAACTTTTTAATGCCGGAGTACTATTCATGGGGTTACTATTCTCAAAGTACTATTCACCCGGGGTACTATTCATGATAAAAATTGATTCATTTTTGGTCCAAATTATTTTCGTACAATATTATTCTTGAATTTTACTCCACAAAGTAGTATCATGTTGATAATTTGGACGTTATTAATTTCTGGATAAATTAAATTATAAATCTTTAAAAATTTATTCTTGAACTTGTTTTATTGAATCCTTATATCATTGTCATCATCCTCACGTTTATATTATGTTGAAAGTCATTTGTGGCCTATAGTGCATATATGGACTTGGTATGATTATGACCATGGATTATTCGGTATAATCATGACCGTAATGTTACAAATGATGTGGTAAAAGTCCTCATTGGCCCGTAGTGCATTGATGGATAGTTGTTGGCATGATCATGACCATTGATGAATACACGAATATCCTTGGCCCGTAGTGCATGGATAATTTGTGGTCATGATACTAAAGAGTATCCTTGGCCGTAGGGTAAGGGTGATTCGATGATGTGGATTATTTATTAAGCTGACCCTCAGCGATAAAAGTGATGAAAAACCTTTTAAATCATAGAAGATAGTAGATTTTATTCTCTACTTGACTCTTCTAATGGATTGCTTGTTCCACTGCAGTTAAACTTGATGTTTGTTATATTTTATCAGTTTAACACTATTGAAGGCTAACGATAATTTATTCTGAATTATCTTAGTCATAATATTTCTTACTGGGCTAGTTGAGCTCACCCTTTTGCTTTCATTGTTCTTTTCAGAAATG